>QRFJ01001218.1:14116-250386 GCA_006176705.1 Cocos nucifera
TTGTTGTTGAGAGAGATTAGTGAAAAACATTTAATAGTTTTATGAATTTTATAGAAATATAGAATAATTATGTACTATTTTGCAATTATCGATATTTAATCCATAGAGAAAGTGCCTGACCAACCTTAATGGGCATGTCATGCCGTCTTCTTAAAAAAAAAAAGGATACACGGGTAACTGCTTGTGTAACTTTTCTTTCTTCCTCTAAAAGATTTGTTTTTGGTCGAATATATATATATATATATATGTTAGATTATAAAATAATTATTATAATTTTTTAAAATTATTTTTTTAAAAATAATTATAAAAAATAATATTTACTATATTTAGTTGATAAAAAAATATTATTATGAAAATTAATCCGAAAAAAATTACACATAATATTTAGTTAGAGATAATCTTATTGTAAGCAATTTGATTAATTTGTAAATATATTTATCAATATAAAATAAATTTTAATACTAGATATGTTTATATAATGACTATAATTATATAATTCTTTGCAAAATGCTATCTATATCCCTATTTTTTTTATAAAGCTCTTTATTGAAAATAATTTGAAAAGGATATTAAAATAAAAATTAATAATTATATATGTACTTTATTTTCTAATTATTCTTTCAATATTTCATTATCATCAATATCTCATCTACATCTCTCTTTATTAAATGTATTGCAGGTATTTTTGTTAAATATGGATCACCATTATTTGATTGATTTACCGAAGTATCAATCTTCCATTGAATTATTTTTTATTCTTTTTCTTCGAAAAATAAATACAAGGCCATCAATTTTTTCTTTAATTTTTTATATCAAATTATTAAATCTTGATGTGAGATTATTTTTTCATGTCGGGCTACTCAAACCAAATGGATCCTAAGCATATTATTTTGCTTAGAAGAAATTTTTGCTTTCCACGCATTTTACCCTTTTTGTTTTTTCAACAATCGATTGTTTATTAGTATTAAAAATAAAAAATTAAAAATGCGTGTCGATATAACATATTTTTTCTTATCGTATTTGAAATTAAAACAATTTCCCTTGCTAATAGTCCTAAGGATAATATCGATAACTACCACTATTTTTTATAAACATCCTTAACATGCAACTGACCATAAAGAAAAAATTAGTAATGAAATAGGAGAAAGAACCATTTGTAAATTATCTTTAAAAAGATAATCACTATGGATCTCATTATCACGTCTACAATATCTCATTCCACATAAAATTGCTTTAGTCATGCAAAACACACATCTAAGATTGTAGCTGTGGAAACTATGGATCATCATATTAAACGTAATACATACTAAATTATTAAATACAACTCAAGAAGGGGCTTTAATTTAAAACCCAAAATGACTCTATAAGCACAAAATATGTGCCCAAGTGCACGACATGCAAAGTTTTTGATCATTATCCATATATATTGAAGTTGCCAAAATCACGTTCTCTTCAGATGAGGAAGGCCAATATAATCCCCTCATGTCATCCATGCAAATAAACTTCTCATTTATAGTTGCTCATGAATCCCCCATCTTCCTAGTCTTCTCAATCTCTATATAAATTCCCTAGTCGCTTTTTTAAGAGAAAAAACAAAATAAATAGTTGAAATTCAAATAATTTAGCAAGTTATTTGAATAACAAAATTAAGCTATTTTTTTTTTTTATCAATTAGTTTTGAAAAATAATAAATAATCTAATACAATCATCTATGAAATGTTTTTTTTGACTTAAATATCCATTAATACTGTAGTAGACTGTGGCATCATCAGCAAAGTCCATTAATAACCATGCAACATTGGTCTGTACTACGTTATTGGATTAATACTGTAGTGTAATCGTAAAAGGTTCAAAAGGCCTTGCACTCGATTGTGCAAGACCATGAAAGTTTTCCATTTACGTGCATTGAGACAAGGTGGCCGAGTAGAGCCAAGCACGAAATCCTTTCCTCCTCCGTACATGACCATGAAAGCTATGAAGCTATGTACTCACAATCAGTCTTATGCATACACGTGCGCACGTCCCTGGGTTTAATTATTTGCTCTACGAAATAGAAACAATTAGGACAAGCCATTTTTAGAAATTGGATATTTAGTTGGAGAAAATTAGAGTTTAAAATAAAAATATAAATGAATGACTCCTACTCTAATTGTTTGATTGAAAATTTTTTATTCTAATTTCGATTTCAAGATGAAATGAGAATGGCTTAATTTTTCTAAAATATAATTTCTATTTTTTTTAAAAATTTTAAATCTTCATTCTAACTCCGATTTTAATTATGATCGCGAACCAAATACTTCGAAGAATATAGTTTTTTCGATTTCTATTTGAATCCATTCTGATTTTGATTTAGATCGCGAACCAAATATTTTTCTAAATATATTTTTTAAATTAAATAATTAATAAAATTAATTTTTAATCGAAATATAGATTAGTAGCTAATGAAATTTGAACTCTCTCTCGAGTCTTACATGCATGGTAGGTGATCAAAAGGAGGAGGGTGGGGGTCAGCTTGGGACTCTCTATGATGAGGTTTGGATTATATCTTTCACATGAAAGAATAATTTATTTTTTCATAGGATATACACCATTGGATCATATGATAGCGGCGATGAGGCCTATCCAAATAGCAGAAAAAGATGTTTGAATTGCTTTGAGATTTATGCACCACATGATCCAGCAATTGAAGTTGAAAAAAAAAAAAATTAAAAAGAGTACACATCCTGGAACCCTAAACACATGAATAAAATTAGGTGGTTAATAAACCTTTAATTAGATTACGGATCAATAGCTAATGAAATTCTCTCTCACACTCTATGGCAGGTGATCAAGACTAGGGTGGCGGCCAGCTGGGAACCTTCCGCGCCAACCATCTGCATCCACGCGCCAACCATCTGCAGTCCACGCGCGACGCCATGCAAACATACGACGTGGATCCCGGAACCTTCCACCACCTACCCTCTGTCCCCCACTCCTGTTTTCTCTTCCCTTTTTTTTTTATTAATTAATGGCCAAAAAGATTCGCCTTCCCCTGTGTTAATGAACAAAAAGACAGAGACAGTGAAACAGAGCACCACTTCATAAACCCCCCCCCCCCCGTGCCGGTTCTTTTTTTCCCATTACCTTCTTCTCCCACCTCTCTCTCTCTCTCTCTCTCTCTCTCTCAACTCTATTCCTCCCCTCTGAGCCCACTCCACTTCGTTCTCCCCTGTTCTTCCCTTCGATTCTCCATCGCAGCAGAGGAGACTCGGGAGCGACGAAGAACAAAGGAACCATGTGCGGCGGCGCCATCATCTCCGATCTCCTCCCTCCACGTAGCCAACATCACCAACCTGTCGCCGCCAACGACCTCTGGCCCGGTCCCGGCACCGATCCAACCCAAAAAGGTGACACCTTCATCAGATTTTTCCTTTCTTTCCTTCCTATCTTCTTCCTTTTGCCGTTTTCCAGAGGAACCGAGCACTGATGATGGGCTCTTGGGGTGGTTCAGAGCCGAAGAAGAGGGAAAGCAAGAACATTTACCGTGGGATCCGCCGGCGACCATGGGGGAAGTGGGCGGCGGAGATCCGTGATCCGGCAAAGGGGGTACGGGTCTGGCTGGGGACCTTCAGCACCGCCGAGGAGGCCGCCCGGGCTTATGACCGGGCCGCCCGCCGGATCCGCGGCTGCAAGGCCAAGGTCAACTTCCCCAACGAGGACCCGCCACCGCCGCCGGCCAAGGCGGCACGCCAGCGCTACGGCCCGTACTGCCTCGGCGGTGAGGCGCATTCCTCCGCCATGGTGGCGTCAGGCGGCGGTGTGGAGGCGGAGGGGCTGAAGCAGGAAGCGATGGCTTCCGGGTCGTGTGCGGATCTCTTGGAGATGCCGTTCGTCGCGGTGCATACGGCGGCGGCGGCGACTTCGGCGGCGCAGTCCGGTGCTAACGCCGGGGGTCAGAAGGGCGGCCCTGCTTCCAATGAAGACCTATTCTGGAATTTTGAGGACCTTCTTTTCTAAGCTTTTCTTCTTATATCTTAAGGTTTAATTAGGTTTGGTAATATAAGTACTTAAGTATGGTGGCTCAGGTAAAGTATCAGCTTTAGTGCATTTCTTTTCAATTTTCAGTTTGTTTCCTGCCTTGTTGCTTTAATCTCTCAATATTTGCTTGTGAGATGTGGACTTATGTGCTTTGATTTTATTAGAATAAATTTTTGGAATCCATAAGTTGGTGATGCATTTATTGAAAATTTTATCTTGGATTCAGGAGCTCAAACATTCCTTCCTTTTAATTTTCTCTCGTCTTTGGTAAGCTTAGATTAATGAATGATAAATTAAGTATTAATGGTCAGAGTAATTACAAACCCAGTTATATAATGGCATGTAGGTGACGAGCCATTTTAAGTAACCATTAGATTAATAGTCTGGTTAAGTTAAGCTCCTTTGGACCACATGGAGTACTTTGGTCCCAGAGAAAAACTTCCTAACCCTCGTGCTTAAATTCAGATCAGGGAATGCAAAATCCTGGAATGATCAGAATTTCTTACCTTTCCTGCAAAGCTTTATCGTTAAGTTGGTACGGTGGAAGAAAATTCCATTATGATAATTTTAGAAACATTGAACAAAAATGTCAGCAATTAAAATGGTTATCAGGGCAATTATGTTTGGATGTAAATTATATGATAGACAATGAAAATTTCCAGCCATATAACAAAGATCCGAAGTTGAACTTTACCAAATTACATAAATCATCACAGAGCTGAAACCTCATTACGAAAAGAACAACCATGAATCCTTTACTCATCCATATTTCAAATCATATTTTACTTTTAAACAAGTTTTAATCAGGATCAATATGCCATTTTTGCACCATAAGAGTTGTATAATTTTTTGGCCCAATGGTAATTCCCTTAATCAAACCGCACCTATGGAATCTTGAGTTACCGCTCTCTCTCTGCAGGCCTATGCACTAGAACCAGACGGATGAATGGCTCAGAGCATTTATGATGTACCGCTACTGAAAAAAAAAAATCACGGAGGCACGTAAAGGCTCGAGGAAAGCCGAAACATCAATCGTTTTATTGAAATTATTAAAATATTAAATCTAAAAATATAAGCAACTAGCCCAAATCAAATACATTGCTATTAATCATCTTGTTGTGGTAAATGCTGCAAGGGGCCATTACATGAGTAAAGTCTTGCCATGCTTGACCTAGCTAGATCCAAGTTGATGAACTGCACTTAATTACTTCATCAAATTTGGACGCTAGCTAGCATGTCTATAACTTGCCTAAAAGGATGCAGCATTGCAGAATGAAGGTAGCATGCCTACACTTATATTCCACTTAAAGTGGACGTTAAAGGCCTATAAAAATGGACATAAATAATCAAGTAAAAGAAGCAGCAGTGGAAATTAAAAATCATGTGAACTGTGAGTTGCTTTTGTGGCCATCATTACGAGGACAAATATAAATCCTTCAAGTGTATAAAATATCATAAGGTTTCTTTGAAGGAAGTGCATAAAATATAAATCCTTCAAGTGTATAAGGCTTCTTTGATTTGTGCATCAGGGATCTTCAAATTGCGCAGAAATATCATAAGGTTGCCTGTGGAAGGAATTCAGTTCCAATTTGATGAGGGCTGGCATCAAGTTCAGAGTTAGCTGTAAAAAGAATAGGAATTCCGGTGGACCGACGTATATGTATGGAATAAGAATTACGGTTCGGGGTGAAAGTTAAAAATATTTCAGGTTTATGTGCATAAAAACTAGCAACTCAAATCATGCGTGTGATAAACAAGTACAAATATATAGTTGTTTAATTAGGAGTCAAGATCCAAAGAGGTTGTGGAACCTAAATAAATAGCGGTTATGTTATTGTATGGCCAAGAGCAGTTTTCAAACATCCGTAGAAAGCCCCGTACTCTTCCACGCCGTTCCTTATTGGCAAACAAGTAACGCATGTGGAAGAATTTTAGATTTACAATTAATTCTACGCCTGTTTGGTATTTTTATTGTTGTTGTTTTAGTTTTTCTACAAATTAGTAAAATACCGCTGCGAGATTGCCGTTGAAGATAAAAATTAAATAAAATTTTTACTATTGTTCCTTTCTCTTATTTCCGCCGTTTCTAAAAGCAATAAACCTCGACCGTCAAAAGCACTAACGATGCTACAGCTATTTTTTTGAACAAAAAAAAGATATTTAATAATGCAAGTTGTTCATTTTTTTAATTTTTTTTTTAAATTTTTAAAAATAAAAATAAAAATAATAGCAAACAGGCCCTCATTGATGATGAGCAACTTAAGAGCAAATTCTTTTCTCTCAAATTTGCTGATTAATAGCAGTACCAAGAGATTGACAATATCCGGCATCTATAATATGCAGGTAAAAGCCGGAATATTCATATATTTCTCATACAGAGAATATTAAGGAAACAAACATAAATTGCCTGCACAATTCCTCAAATAAATAATTGTGAGTTTTCTTAGAACCAATAGTTCAAACTACTAAAGTCTTCATAATCTCAGCGCAAGGCCAACTTAGTATGGCATCCAAATGATACCTATGGACCCATTCTGACGATTAAGATGATAGATCCAATTAAAAATGTTTAAAATGAATGGAATGCATGTGCAACAGGACAAATTGAGGGGTCAATATATATATATATTAAAATTTCGATCGCATGGTTGGTCCGAACTTAGATGGCAAATCTCCGATACTCTTCGAAATCTAATAGACCCAGAAAGATTTTGGCAAGAGGTCTCTTCCGTCATCTCCCGAGACTAAGACCTCCCTCGCATAGGCCTAGCTGAGCGTGGAACGAATGACCCACCTGGTCAAAGTTACCGGAATTGACCGCTTTCCCGTGCCTTATGCATGACAACCATCGTTTACGACGTCCGCTGAGTAACGAAGACCGCATGCTGGCTCATGCGGATCCGGTCAACAACCTAATAAATCTAGGTATACTTGATAGTTCTCTTTGTAAGATTTTTTTTTTTTTTTTTAATTATTTTTTTTAAAAAAAATTATAGAAGATGATGGGCAAGATCGGCTACATGATTATAGGACACGAGATTGTATTTTATCTAATTTTATCATTAATTAATTTATAATTTTCATATTAAATTTTTAAGTTTGTTACAATGATAATGACATATTTAAATATATATTTGATTTTATTATTAATAATATATATATATATTTATATTTATTTTTTACTTATATGTTTGATCAATAAATAAAAATTTAAATATATTGATGAGTTGTATAGACTTGTATAAAATAAATAATTTGAAAATGTTGCAAGAATTTATATCTTTTGATCTAACCATAAATGAGTTGCATATAGATTGAAAATATTTTTGGTCGAAAAAAAGTTCGGCAACTTTGAAAGAAACTTGATTTAATCAATTGCCATCCATACAGCTAACTTTGCTAGCGTAAGAATAAATTATTCCCTCACCAATATAGTTATGCACCGCATCAATTAGCTCAATAATGAACGGAGCCCGGGCGAGATGAGATAATTGGCATGGTGGATGATCATTTGGTCCACGTAAGGCAAGGTATAATTTCTCCAAACCTCACCCTAAAGGAGGGAGAAATTATTGGATGCACCAGGTGCAAATGTACGATAATCCGGTCTTAAAAAAAAAAAAAAAAAAAAATGAGGAAGACTACGGTTAGAAACCTTCTTTCTTTTCAACTTTTCATCGAAAATAAGTTGGAGGAGAATCCGAGTGAGAGGAGGAGAGCTCCTCTATAAAAATCTTCTTCCTCTCTCTTGAATCCCCACTCAAAAATTTTGTAAATTAAGAAGAATATTTTAGGAGTTTTTCCATATGTTTTCATTGGGCAAAAGGATTGCGAAAACCTTGCCGGAGCAAGATAAGCTTCTTTTCTTTTTTTCTTTCTTCTTTATGTAGGTCGCCAATGTCGATTGAAGATGGTGAGCCACAGATTTTGGGTTTAAAATAGGAAAACCCTATTTTTCATGGTGCCTGCCCATGCGCTGCCGGCTATGGCATTACTGCCCATTCAAGCTATCACTGGGGCCACAGCCTTGCGACCGTCGGAGGCTGTCATGGCCGATCGATCGGTCGACCGTGACCACGGGACGAAGGGAGCAAAAGAAGGGGGAGGTTGTATCCCCTATTTAGGGAACAGGAGAAGAGAGATAGGTTTTTCTCTCTCTCCTCTTGATTAATAAATTATTTTAAATTATTAGTTAGTTTAATTAATTTTTTTAAATTATGAGGAATATGATTAAAAAAAGAAAAGAAGAGGAGGAAAAGAAGAGAGAAAAAGATTCCTCTTTCTCTTCTAATTATTTAATTAAATTAAATAATTAATTAATTTATCATTTAATTAATTAATTTTTTTATAGATGGATTATTAAAAAAAGAAAGAAAGAAGAAGAAAAAGAAAGAGAGAATTCTGGGGATCGAGTGAGGACCCCAGTAAACCCCAATAAGAAATTTAAAAATTTAAATTGATTTAATTTTTTATTTTGATTTATTAATTTGAATATAAAGAAGGTCAAATCATCAGACAGGAGGACATCGAATAGAGTTTTGATATCTGGATTTCAATCTTGTGAGTCTTTTTATCATAGTTTAAGATAAGAATCTCAATCCATAATCATCATTAAATATATTATTTTTATTATAGATTTATATTATTGATTTTATACTATTTTATTAAAATTGATGGATTTGTTATGCTGGAGCCACTATTGTTTCTTGTACGAGTTTCAACACGAGTACATTCTATATTGACTATATGTGAGTAACAATGATTGATGGTATGATATACTTGTCTTGATCACATTATAAATTAAAATTGATATGATGGAATCAATATATAATAATTAGATGAGAATTATATGGTTTGGACTAGTCTTATCATGTGGAATAGTTTCTGAGGGCTCATGCATGAGAATATGATTCAAGAAAGATATGAGAAATATGATCCAAAAAAAAATCATGAAAATTTGATCTGAAAAAGATTATAGAAATTCGATCCAAATAAAAGATCGTGGCGTGATCTTGATTAATCCAAAGCCAAAGGTTAAACGGTTAATAAAGTAAAATTATGAAAAGAGAAAATAAATGTTATGTCCAGAGGATTCTTGTTGAATAAGATACTTTACTTGATAACATGCGATGATCTATTTCTTGACCATGTACTTGATGCATATTTATGCTAGAGCTTTATGCTTATTATTATTTTCATATTATAATATTATATTGGTATGTTGTACAGAGATTCTTATTAGGCTATAATGCTCACAACTCCTCTTTCTTTTTTTTTTTCTTTTCAAAATTACAAGATATATACATTTGGCTAAGATTGAAATCATAATTGAAAGGATCGATTAGATAGAGCACCATCAGTAATAGTAGGATGATCAAAAAAAATTAATTGATATTTATGCAAGTTTTAATGAAATTAGGTTATTTTTATGAATTTTGAGGTTATACTGAATTTTTAAGGTCTTGTATATTCTTTAGGATATTCTTGCCCTAAGGAGTGTGCGGCCATAATGTATCCGACCCTGGTGCTGAGTTCGAGGCATGACAGAATGGTATCAGAGCTTAGGTTTAAGAGCATTAAGGACTGTGAGTTAAGAAATATTTGAGCATAAGGTTGTGATCACTAAGGATATGATAGAGGTAATTCATAGGATTTGGATTTCAATGGATAATTTATATCTTGGATTATAATTTGAGAGGCTGACAAATTATTATTTTTTTATTTTGAAAGTTATTTAGCAAATCCAAGATATTTAGTGGATTTAGATCCGAGTGCGCAGCCAAAGCATGATGATTTAAATCATTTAAAATTGATTGAAAACTTTGGTTTCAATGATAGAGGATTCAAATTTCTTTTCTCAACTAGAGATAGGGGATCAAGGATGGGATAGCAATTTGGTTCATCTAAAGTTATAGATTTTGTAGTATGCTAATTTCAAGAATGAAATTATTTTAAGAATGAAAGAATGTAATAACTCGGTCTAAAAATGAAAAAAAATGAACGAAGAAGACTCCAATTAGGAGTGCTTTCCTTCCGACTTTTCATCGAAAATAAGGTAGAGAGGAATCCGAGTGAGAGGAGGAGAGCTCCTCTATAAAAACCTCATTCCCCTCTCTTGAATCCCCACTCATAAATTTTGTGAATTAAGGAGAATATTTTAGGAGTTCTTCCATAGGTTTTCATCGGGCAAAAGGGTCGCCGGAACCTCACTGGAGCAAGGCAAGCTTCTTTTCTTTTTTCCTTTCTTCTTCTTCTAGGTCGTCGGTGCCGATTGAAGACGGTGAACCATAGATTTTGGGTTCAAAATAGGGAAGCCCTATTTTTCATGGTGCTTGCCCATGCACCGTCGGTTGTGGCATCACTACCCGTTCGGACTGTCGTCAGAGCTATTGCCTTGCTGCTGCCGAAGGCTGTCATGATTGGTCGGTCGATTGGCTATGACCATGGGAGGAAGAGAGAAAAAGAAAGGGGAGGTTGCATCCCTTGTTCAGAGAACGGAAGAAGAGGGGGAGATTTTTCTCTCTCTCCTCTTGATTAATAAATTATTAGTTAGTTTAATTAATTTTTTTAAATTATGAGGAATATGATTTAAAAAAAAAGAAAAGAAGAGGAGGAAAAGAAGAGAGAAAAAGATTCCTCTCTCTCTCTCTTCTAATTATTTAATTAAATTAAATAATTAATTAATTTATCACTTAATTAATTAATTTTTTATAGATTGATTATTAAAAAAGAAAGAAAGAAAGAAGAATAAAAAGAAAGAGGGAGAATTCTGGGGATCGGGTAAGGATCCCAGTAAACTCCAATAAAAATTTTAAAAATTTAAATTAATTTAATTATTTATTTTGATTTATTTATTTGAATATAAAGAAGGTCAAATCATTGGATAGGAGGATATCGAATAGAGTTTTGATATTCGAATTTCAATCTTGTGAGCCTTATTTATCATAATTTAAGGTAAGAATCCTGGTATATAATCATCATTAAATATATTATTTATATTGTTAGATTTATATTATTGATTTTATACTATTTTATTGAAATTAATGGATTTGTTATGCTGGAGCTACTATTGTTTCTTATACGATTTTCAATACGAGTACATTCTATATTAACTATATGCGAGTAATAATGATTAATGGTATGATTATATGGGTATGATACACTTATGTTGATTATATTACAAACTGAAATTGATGTGATGGAATCAATATATAAGAATCAGATGAGAATGATGTGGTTTGGACTAGTCTTATCTTGTGGAATAGCCTCTGAGGGCTCATGCGTGAGAATATGATCCAAGAAAAATCATGAGAAATATGATTCGAGAAAGATCATGAAAATTTAATCTAAGAAAGATCACAGAAATTTGATCCGAATAAAATATCGTCACATGATCTTAATTAGTCCAAAGCTGAAGGTTAAATGGTTAATAAAGTAGAATTATGAAAATAGAAAATAAATATTAAGTCCAGAAAGATTTTTGTTGAATAAGATATTTTACTTGATAGCATGTGATGATCTATTTTTTGACCATATGCTTGATGAATATTTATGCTAATGCTTTATGCTTGTTATTATTTTCATATTATAATATTATATTGGTGTGTTGTATCGAGATTTTTATTGGGCTGTAAAGTTTACAATCCCTCTTCTTTCCCTTTTCTTTTCAGAATTACAGGATATATACATTTGGCTAAGATTGGAATCATAATTAAAAAGATTGATTAGATAAAGTACCATAAGTGATAGTGGGATGATTAAAAAAAAAAAATTAATATTTATATAAATTTTAATAAAATTAGATTATTTTTATGAATTTTGATATTATATTAAATTTTTAAGAGCTTTTATATTTTTTAGGATATTTTTGTTCTAAAAAATATATGGCCATCATGTATCCGACCCTAATGCTGGGTTCGGAGCATAACAAAGTGAACCAAGGCAAATCCCGTGGCATATGCACGGTGGATGGCATGCAATCAGAAATTGATGAAATATAAGGGGTAACGTTGCGTGTTATCCACCGTGGGATTTGTGTGATGTAATTGCACTTCGCATATTAATTTTTTCAAAAAAAAAAAAAAAAAAAAAAAAAAAAAAAAAAAAAAAGCTTTTGCAGACTGTGGACTCTTAGCTGTGCGAGCTTTCATCTGTCCCCCACCGTTTCTGCCCACGTTCCCCTTCATCCCACCACCTTTTTGACTCCCAAACTTTTCCAAGCCCCAGTTTACACCTCCCTCTTTCCTTCTCTTCGTTTAGTATTGCAGCCAATTCATCACATTCCGCCAAAAACCCGGCCAACTTTCTTAATTTCTGTAACGTCTGTAAGCCACCAGAGACCTCCGTCACGACATGCATCACCTCTTCTACCGACCACCTTTACTGCTGTTTTATAAAACCACAACCAACCCTTCCCTCACTCCATATCTTGCTCGCCAGCTCTCTCTTTACCCACTTAAAATGCCCTTCTCTTCTTCCTTCCCGCTCCTCATCTTCTTAGCCTTCTTTCTCTCCCTCTCTTCCTCTCTCGGTGATGATGCTGCCGACACTTATACTCAGAAAACTTACATCATCGCTGTCCGGAATGACCTCAAACCCTCCGTGTTTTCCGACGTCGAGAACTGGTACACCTCCATTCTCCATTCCCTCTCCTCTTCCACCCATTCTCTTGAGAGTTCCTCTCGAGGGACACGTGGCAGACATAAGCCCCTCCACGTGTATCGCACCGTCTTCCTCGGCTTCTCCGCCGTGCTAACGCTGGCCGAGGCCGACCTCCTCCGGTCCGATCCGGCAGTCTTGGCCGTCCTCCCCGACCGCCCCCGCCAACTCCACACCACCCGCTCCCCACTCTTCCTCGGCCTCGTCTCCGCCGACTCCAAGCCCAACCGCCTCCTCGCTGCTGCCGACTCCGGGTCCTCCGTGGTCATTGCCCTCATCGACACCGGCATCCGCCCCGACCATCAAAGCTTCGCCGACGACGGCCGCCTTCCCCCTCCTCCCTCCCGCTGGAACGGCTCCTGCGACCACGGTTCCCACTTCCCCGCCACCTCATGCAACCGAAAGCTGGTCGGCGCCCGCTTCTTCGATTACGGTTATCTCGCCAGTACGCATGGCGGCATCGGCAAGGGCTGGGACGTGTTCTCTCCCATGGACTTCCAAGGCCACGGCACCCATACCACCTCCACCGCAGCCGGTGGCGCCGCCCACAATGCCTCCCTTCGCGGCTACGCTGCCGGGGTCGCCTCCGGCATTGCACCCCGTGCCCGCATTGCTGTCTACAAGGCCTGCTGGGCCTCGGGGTGCTACGACTCTGACATCATCGCCGCCATTGATGCCGCCGTCACCGACGGCGCCCATGTCATCTCTATCTCCATCGGCGCCGGCGTCGTTCCTCTCCATGTCGACTCCATCGCCATCAGCACCCTCGGCGCAGCCGAGCGCGGTGTCTTCGTTGCCGCCTCCGCCGGCAATGATGGCCCCAGCGAGTCGACAGTATGCAATGTCGCCCCCTGGGTCACCACCGTCGGCGCCGGCACCGTCGACCGCCGGTTCCCCGCAGACATCTTCCTCGGCGATGGCACCGTCGTGTCCGGTGTTTCCATCCACGTCGGCCGGCGTTTTTCTCCGAAGCGTTCTTTCCCGCTAGTGTATGCGGGAAACGCGGCCCGGTCCGACTGGGAGGCGTCGACGGCCGCCTTCTGCGACCACGGGTACTTGGACCCCAACAAGGTGCGCGGCAGAATCGTGCTCTGCGATCGCGGCGGGCTGTCACGCGTCGAGAAGGGATTGGTTGTGAAGAACGCCGGCGGAGCCGCGATGATCCTTGCCAACGATCCCGAGAGCGGGGAGGGCGCAACCCCGGACGCCCACATCCTCCCCGCCGTGTCAGTCGGCTACAAGGCCGGAATGGTCATTAAAGCGTACATCAGCGCCAACGACGCTCCAGGTGTCCGTCTTGCCTTCCGTGGGACCCAGATAGGGGTCAAGCCCGCGCCAACGGTGGCCGGGTTCTCCGCGCGCGGGCCCAGCTTGCACTCCCCGCACGTCATCAAGCCAGATCTGATCGCGCCAGGTGTCAGCATCCTGGCTGCCTGGGCTGACCGGGTGAGCCCCACGGGGTTGAAGGCCGACCGGCGCCGGACCGACTTCAACATCATCTCCGGCACGTCCATGTCGTGTCCCCATGTCGCCGGGGTGGCGGCGCTGCTGAAGGCCGCGCACCCGGACTGGTCGCCGGCGGCCATCCGGTCGGCGATGATGACGACGGCCTATACCACGGATAACATGGGCCAAGATATGCTCGACGAGAGCACGGGAAACAGGTCCACCGAATGGGCCTATGGATCGGGGCATGTGGACCCGGAGAAGGCCGTCGATCCTGGGCTGGTCTATGATCTGACGGTGGATGATTACCTGGACTTCTTGTGCAGTTCCAATTACAGCAGCGCGACCATTGGGATGATAGCCAGGAGACCGGTGAATTGTTCGAACAAGATTGGAAGGCCTTGGGATCTGAATTACCCATCAATTGCTGTGGTTCTGGAGCAATCCGATACGAGAAAGCTTCAAGCTGTGGTCCATCGGGCGGTGACGAATGTGGGAGAGGACAAGGCAGAGTACACTGCTGGCGTCAAAGAACCGGAAGGGGTGCGACTGGTAGTGGAGCCTCGGAAGTTGGTGTTCGGGGGCAAAGGTCAGAAGCAAGAGTTTGTCGTTAAGGTTTTTACGCAGCCCAGAAAAGAATTGCACCCAGGGAATTCATGGACAGAGTTTGGATCGGTGACATGGAGTGACGTGAAGCATACGGTGAGGAGTCCGATTGCAGTGACATGGCAGCAGAAATATTAGGCTAAACCGAGACTGAGTGCACGTAGGTACACCATATCAGCAGCTCTTAAAAGGTACGGAAAAAAAGGGAATAAAAAAGACAAAAGGTGGCGGAAACGCTTGGTTTGGGTTATAAACGTCTGCAGGTTTTGTAATTGGAGAAAGATGAGAATGCTCTTTCACATGTGACCTTTTTTGTTTTGCAGTCGATAGGAATATTTATGCAATATAGATATTTAATAAGCACGTCTATTCTAGGAGTAGATTGAGGGTTATATTGATCTCCGCATATCTTTTATAGTATCCGTGATGCACCGCATGATATATGATCGTATGCAGTCATGTATGACATACATTGCATGACATGAAACGGTATATGACTGTCTACCGTGAGATGGATGGTGCATGCAATGCACCATATCATATGATGTATCATAGAGGATTCATATACTATATTGACATATTGCTTGCTAGGTTAGTTTGATATGCTGTTCTTCTTGCATTTTGAGTTTAATAAATTTATAGAGAAAATAACCAAGCTGCTGCTGATTGGCTTATGACTAGTATTGCTTGGACTAGGATTTCGTTCCTGGCAGAACGGATACTTTGAGCGCATGCACGCTGATGCACATTATCTCAATTTTGATTATACGGATAGTCCAATGGCTTCTTATATCTTTTCAATATTCTGTTCTAGTTTCTCCTGGGACAACATGCTTTGCTTCCGGCAAAAAAAATAGGACATGAATAATTCAATGACAGGGTGATGTGTTAACCAGACACCCTCTTTAATTCGTTTTGTGAGAGATAAATGAAGCATTATAAAAAGGGCTTTCCAGCAGCAATTTAATCCACTTTTTATAGAAATTAGAACTTCGTAGTGGTTTGCCTTGCCAGTGGTAACAAGCACAGCCAAGCATGATCATTTGGTTCCTCGTACATAACACGTGTCTCCCATGTTGGATCAGGATGTATCTCTTGTGCAAAAGAGTGTTTCACCTTTCTTCACACAAATCTACCATTGGATCACCCATTGCACAACTCTCAAAGCACTTCAAATACTATCATTCATATATATATATATATATATATATATATATATATATATATATATATATACACACGCGTAAGATAACAAAGATTGAAGCTAAGGTTTTCAGGACATTCTTGTGATTAAACATTGGTTGCAGATCTAGACGCACGCGCGCGAACAGAGAGAGTAGGGTATTGATCTAACAAAGGGCATCCTGCTAAATCCACAATGATTGTGATTAATTAATGATTTCACATGCTTTCTTTGTTAATTTTTTGAGGCTTTTTATCTAATACTCATTTTTGGGGCAGGAAAATGGAGCTATAGAGGCACTATTTGCTTGAAAAGAATGTACAGCATCAATCTTTGGAGCATTGCTAACAATATTTCCAACGGGCCTCTCAAGTATTATCGATGCATGAACTTGTAAGTTTATGATAGTTTTGCTCTTTAAAACATACTTTATAGAGGAGAAAAGGTTCCATTTCATATAAGTTTCATATGATACTTTTAATTAATCCTATATCGATTATGAGTCAAGAGAAACTGACTTATATGTGGCATCCAATATAGGTCGAAGAGAACAATACTTCTCACTAAGTTAGTTGGTAAGAAAGCACTCTTTTAATGTAGACATCAGTCATCATGATTTATTATAGCTCGATTGTTGATAGAGTCTTTTATTTTTGAGTCCTGTAATTTTATTTTTGAGTCCTATAATGGATTGTAACCGAATCCTTAAATTGGGTTTAATTGAGTCCTAATAGAGTCAATCATTTGCAGGAGTTTCATGTCAATCATTTGAGGAGTTTCATGTTTAGTTCAATTCAAACCACTTGGTTAATTCAAATCAGCCATTTGAAAGATTTGGAGGCACATCACCTTGAAGACACGCCCAAACCGGAGTTTAACATCTTCATGCATGCATAGAACTTAGAGATCATCTCGGCAGCTCTTGAAAACCAAATGCCAACCTGGATTAATGTGTCCCATCTCCATGCATGGAGCACATGCCATCCCCATGCACAGAATGCATCCTATCCCCATAGAATTTTAACGCCCTCCTTATCTTCGGGGAATCGTACCTTCTAAAAAGAAGCCCCCCTCCCACCCCATCCTGCTCCGTCCACTAATCTTCCTTCTTCTTTCTCTCTCTTTGATAGGGATAAATCCCACTCCTGTCGAAGTCAAGTTTGATGCCCAGTCTGATGCGGCCAGTAGCTACGGAAGAACTTCGGCGGATGGATCTTGGCCGAACTATTACAGCCGATCGAACTACTAAGCGACCGAGCTTCTTTGGACTTCCAACGGTCGAACTCCTCAAGCGGTCGTCCCTTCAGCAGGCCAAACTCCACAGCAGTAGTCCCTCGACCGAACTTCTCAGCTTACTCCTCGGCCGAACTTCTTTAGGAGCCGGACTCCTCCCAGACACTCCCTTCAGCTAGCCGAACTCCTCAGCAGCCAAGCTCCTTCGGACTCCCAGCGGTCGAACTTTCAGTGATCGAACTTTTATGGAAGCCGAATTTCTTATAGACTATTGATGGATTCCTGTAGGCAATCCCACTACTAAACGATTACACGACAATAACGATCGACATTTATCAAGTCAATAATGATGGACATTTATCAAGTCAATAACGATCGGCATTGATCAGGACAGTTACGACAATCATTAATCAAGGCAGTTACAACAAGCTCCCTCTATAAAAAAGACCCTCCAGATACGCTTAGGCCAGGTTCTAAAAAATCCTTCTCTTCTCCTTTAAACTTTACCGAACTCCACGCTGAGCACTTCATTCCTGTTGACTGAAGCTGACTTGATCGTCGGAGGGTCCTGCCGGAGCCACCCTCCATCGGCTCCGAACGGAATTTTGTTTTGCAGGTCTCTGACGGCGACCTCATCGGCCTCCACTCCAACGAATTTCAACGATGATCAGATTCTACGTCAACAGATTGGCGCTAGAGGAAGGGCCTCGAACCTCCGAGGTTTTCTTATTCTTAAAGAAGTGCTCGGCGATGATTTCTCTCACTCTGGAGATCCTTCTTCTTCCTTACTAGAGTTCTCTCTCGAAGAGAAAATGCCTCCTAGGAGAGCCTCGACTCGGCGATCGACGGCCTCCGCATTTCGATACCGTCCAGATCTGTTTGTTCCTACTTCGGCCCCAACCGCCCAGGTTTCATCTGCACCCGCGGTGGATGTGAAGCAGTTCGACCTGCTTGTCCGATAGGTCCGTGGCCTCATGGAGGCAATGCAGGCCTTACAGCAGCCCCTGGTGGTGACTCTATTTGAAAATCCACCATCAAAATATCGAAAACCGACGCCAAGGAAGAGTACCAGGGCCAACGTACCCGTCGCCCCTGAGAAGGGAAAACAGAGAGCCGAGGATCCATGTTCGGATCATGGTTCTCTTCTGGGGGAGACCTTCCCCATTTGTAGCCGAAAGCCCCTAAGATCTACAACCGAGATGACGCCCTCGATCATAGACTGCGGGAGATGGACCGACAGATTGAAGAGCTCGGCCACGTTGCCCCGACTCATCATGCCGACGTCCGCGTCGATCCCCCTTTCCCCCTCCAAATAATGCAAGAGCCCATCCCGTCGAACTTCAAGCTTCCTCAACTTGAAAGCTACGATGGGACCTCTGATTTGATTGATCATCTGGAGGCCTTCCGGACCATGATGCTGCTTCACGGTACTTCAGACGCTATGCTATGCCGAGCCTTCCCATCTACCTTAAAGGGAGCAGCGAGAAACTGGTACTCAACGTTGAAGCCAAGTACGATCTTCTCTTTTGACCAGATGAGCAGTCAGTTTGCAGCCCACTTCATCAGTAGCCGACGATCGAGTCGAGGTTCGGATTCCTTGATGAACGTCAAGCAGAAGCAAGGGGAATCCATCCGGGCTTACGTCACCCGGTTTAAGGCCGCGGCATTGGAAGTCTAGGACTTGGACCAGTTTATCGCGATGGCCGCACTCAAGGGCGGCCTTCAGAAAAATAACTTGCTGTTCTCTCTGAAGAAAAGGTATCCCAGAAACTTCATCGATCTGCTGGCTTGGGTCGAGAGATATGCCCGTGTGGAAGAAGCCTTCAAGTTGAAGGACGAAGAAGCCTTAAGGGAGCGGCTGACAGGCAATGGAGAGCCGAATGAAGTTTGACCGCGCTCACAGACTCTCTTCGGTAGCAGGCGGGTCCGAACTCCTTGAGCTCACAGAGAAGCGCGAAGAAGTCCTCCTTCCAAAAGATTCTGCGATTACGCCTCCCTTAACACTCCTCGAACTTAGATCCTCACCGAAGTTAAGAACTAACTGTCAAGACCAGAAGGATTACGATCTCCTCCAAACAAGTGTGACTGAAGCAAGTACTGCCTCTACCATCACGACCATGGCCACGACACTGAGGAGTGCATCCAGCTCCGAGATGAAATTGAGGAGCTCGTTAGAAAAGGATGGCTGGATAAATTCATTCGACGTCAGTCTGAAGATCGGCGAAGGGCACTACCGTAATAAGAAATGATAAGGTCGGCCGCCTCACGACGTCGTCAACGTTACCTCAGGTTCATCTCGGAGCTCGTTAGAAAAGGGTGGCTGGATAAATTCATTCGACGCCAGTCTGAAGATCGGCGAAGGGCACTGCCGTAACAAGAAATGATAAGGTCGGCCGCCTCACGACGTCGTCAATGTTACCTCAGGTCCTAGCGTCGAAGCCAAGAGAAGCATGCTTCAAAGTGAGGAAGCCAGCATGAGATAGAAAAGGTCGTCCGCAAGAAGAAGCACGGAAGAACAACGCTACCACGACCCTGAATCACAAAGAATTTGGGAATACATTGCCAGTAACTTTCTTTCAATAAAGTTCTTCCCTTTCAATAGTATATTATTTTTAGGCGCTAAAACTATGTAATGACAGAAAAAGAAGTAGTCAATAGTCGTCGTGTTAGGAACAGAAGGAAGACCTCATCCTAACACGAGCAGGTCAAAGACCATCAACCTCGGCCAGAGATAAGATCTCTCCCGAGAAGCGACTTCGACTAGAGATAAGATCTCTCCCGAGAATCAACCTCGGCCAGAGATAAGATCTCTCCTGAGCGATCACTTCGGCTAGAGATAAGATCTCTTCCGAAAAGTTTGGCTAGAGATAAGATCTCTTCCGAGAATCAACCTCGACTAGAGATAAGATCTCTCCCGAGCGACCATCTCGGCTAGAGATAAGATCTCTCCTGAGAAGTTCGGCTAGAGATAAGATCTCTTCCGAGAATCAACCTCAGCCAGAGATAAGATCTCTCCCGAGCGACCACCTCAGCTAGAGATAAGATCTCTTCCGAGAAGTTTGGCTAGAGATAGATCTCTCCCGAGAATCAACCTCGGCCAAAGATAAGATCTCTCCCGAGCGACCACTTTCGGCTAGAGATAAGATCTCTCCTGAGAATCAACCTCGACCAGAGATAAGATCTCTTCCGAGTGAACCAATTTCGGCTAGAGATAAGATCTCTCCTGAGAAGTTTGGCTAGAGATAAGATCTCTCCCGAGAATCAACCTCGGCCAGAGATAAGATCTCTTTCGAGCGACCACCTCGGCTAGAGATAAGATCTCTCTCGAGAACCTTGGCTAGAGATAAGATCTCTCCAAGAAGTTCGATCAGAGATAAGATCTCTCCCGAGAAGCGACTTCGGCTAGAGATAAGATCTCTCCCAAGAAGTTTAGTTAGAGATAAGATCTCTTTTAAGAATCAACCTCGATCAGAGATAAGATCTCTCCCGAGCGACCACCTCGGCTAGAGATAAGATCTTTCTCGAGAAGTTCGACCAGAGATAAGATCTCTCCTGAGAAGCAACTTCGGTCAGAGATAAGATCTCTCTCGAGCGACTACCTCGGTTAGAGATAAGATCTCTCCCGAGCGACCTTGTCAACCTCGGTCAAATAAGGTCTCCTCCGAGCGACTAGGCCAACCTCGGCTGGAGAGCATCAACTTCGACCTCAGCGAGAGATAGGATCTTTTCCGAGCGACCGTATCAACCTCGACTGGAGAGTGTCAACTTCGACCTCGGCGAGAGATAGGATCTCTCCCGAGCGACCGTATCAACCTCGGTTGGAGAGCTTCAACTTCAACCTCGACTATAGGAGACAATGTCGCCCCCGATGAGCTCAACCTCCGACCTCGATCATAGGAGATGAGGCCTACCTCAACCTCGGTTGGAGATGGAATTTTCCTCGGGCTTCAATTTCAACATCAACTTTAGCCGAAGATGAGATCACCCCGAGCTTCAACCTGAACCAGCACGAAGCCCGAAAGAAGACTTCGGCAGTTGTCTTTTCTGCACTCCCTTCCTTCGAGTTTCAAACTCGAAAGTGGGAGGGCTAGTGTTGGGGATAAATCTCGCACCTGCCGAAGTCAAGTTCGGTGCCCAGCTTGATGCGGTCAGTAGCCACGAAAGAACTTTGGTGGATGGGTCTTGGCCGAACTATTATAGCCGATCGAACTGCTAAGCGGTCAAGCTCCTTTGGACTTCCAGCGGTCGAACTCCTCAAGCGGTCGTCCCTTCAGCCGACCGAACTCCACAACAGTAGTCCCTTGACCGAACTTCTCAGCTTACTCCTCGGTCGGACTTCTTCGGAAGCCGAACTTCTCTCAGACACCCCCTTCAGCCAGCTGAACTCCTCAGCGGCCAAGCTCCTTCGGACTCCCAACGATCGAACTTTCAGTGATCGAACTTCTATGGAAGCCGAACTTCTTACAGACTATTGATGGATTCCTGCAGGCGATCCCATTACTAAATGGTTACACGATAATAACGATCGATATTTATCAAATCAATAACGATCGGCATTTATCAAGTCAATAATGATTGGCATTGATCAGGACAATTACGACAATCATTAATCAAGACAGTTACAACAAGCTTCCTCTATAAAAAGGATCCTCCAAATATGCTTAGATCAGGTTCTAAAAAACCCTTCTCTCCTCCTTTAAACTTTACCGAACTCCACACTGAGCACTTCATTCTTGTTGACTGGAGCTGACTTGATCGTCGGAGGATCCTGCCGGAGCCACCCCCCACTGACTTCGGACGGAACTTTATTTTGCAGGTCCCTGATGGCGACCTCATCGGCCTCCACTCCAATGAATTTCGACGATGATCAGATTCTACGTCAATAGCTTCTTTCTTTTCTGATAAGAATAATACTAAAAATAAATTAAAAAATCAATCATGCTTGTGTAATATATAAATTAAAAATATTTAAATTTATATGATAAAGATAATACTGAAAATAAATCAAAAAATCAATCATGATTGTGTAATCTAAAAAATTAAGAGTATTTAAATTTATATTTGATTCATGTAATCTCTTGTAGCCATAATTATATATATCACACCTCTTTATAATATGAGCAGACTCATCTTGATGAATATGGTAAGATTTCTCAAATTCTTTCTCTAAGATCTTTCATCATATCAGAGCCATCTTTTGGATAATTTTTATCAATTTTTCTTATTTTCTTTTACAATTTTTAGATTCACCCAATCTTCTCAATTTCTCTTTCAATCTCTCCATCTTCCTCCAATAGCTCAATTCTCTTTGTCCATGCAATCTACGTGCACTCTTTCTTCAACAATCCTAAATCTAGCTATTAAACTTGATGGATCTAACTTTTATATATGAAAAAATGTCATGTCGGCCCTCTTTTGTGTGTATCATCTTCTCGGGTATATTGATGGCTTCATCCCATCACCATCAATTATGATTTGCGACAAGGATGACAACTTAAATTCCAATCTAGCATATGAACAATGGGTGGTTCATGATTAATTTATACTCATAGTTCTCCTTCTTTCCATCAATCAGAATGTTAGGGCCAACCTTGTCAGATTGACTCTATCCAAGTTTTTCGACTCTCAAACGATGGCCCAAGCGGACTTCATCAACCAACAATAGCGACAACTCAACAAATCTGGTAAAATAATGCTTGAATACCTGAAATCAGTGAAGGACGTCGCGAATCAATTTATTCAAATCAGCAAACCCATTTTCCCAACTGACTTGAATTATCGAATCGCCACTGGCTCAGAATGGGAACCTTTGGTCTTAGCATTACAAAAAAAAGCTTTTTTATGACAAAAAAAATTATCACAAAAAATTTACTTTTTGTCACTAAAATCTTTTGCGACAAAAAAAAATTTATCACAATATTGTTGCTAAAGCCCCATCACAATAAGTCATGACTGACATTTTGCGACAAAACTTATTTTATCACAAAAAATATATTTTTATCAACAAAATAGCATTTTGTCACAAAAAAATTATATTAGTGACAAAAATTTTGTCACAAAAAATATTAAATTTTATCATAAAAAATATTTTCATCACTAAAAATAATGAGATTTTATTCTTTATGGATTATTAAGTGACAGAAACTTTTTATCACTAAAAATCTAGTTTTATGCAAAAATATGTTGTTGCTAAAAATTCTACTTTGCAATAAAATATTTTATAATAATAGATTCTTAAGTATAAATTTTATGTAACAAAATATTTTTGTCACTAAAAATGAAATATTGCTATAATATATTTTTATCATAATAAAATTTTTAGTAAAATAGGATATACACTTTAAGCAACAAAATATTTTATCATAAAAGGTTAATTTATAATTTAGGAATAATTTAAAGTGATAAAATTTATTGTCACAAAAAAGTTAATATATCAGTAAAATATTTTTTCATGATAAAATATATTATAGCAAAAAAATTAACCTACCATTAGTGACAAAATTTATCGTCATAAAAAGTTAATCTATCATTAAAAAATAATTTTTGATAACAAAATTTATTGTCATAAAAGGTTAACATGCCATTAATGATAAATTATTTATTATCATAAAAAAATGAACCTATTATTTTTTTGTCAAATAAGAAAAAATAATATATTAAAATTTAAATCAATTAATCTATTCATAGTAATTCAAATATTCTTCAAATATATAGTCATATAAAGATTCCTACATATTCCTTCATACATTATCTTCATAACAAAACATACATCATCCTCATAACAAAAGTTCACTAATAAAATGATAGCTAGATCTCATACAACTCTCACAAAATTATAAAATATTCAAGTCTTAATCAACAACCACAAAGCCAATAAAAATTTCACAAAGCTCCAATAGCCATCAAGCTTCCACAAAACTTTCATGCAAGTCAATTTTCTTCTTAACAACCTACAATACAAAAAATAAATAAACCTAAAAAATTAGAACAACATAAGTATATGTGCAATATTCGAAAATCTTTAGACATGCATATAACATATTTTATGTTAATTTATATAAAATTATTATAAATATTAAATAATCGTAACTAGGCAATAATGACAACCACCATCATTATACCCACTATCACCATAATCATTCTATAACTATCCAAACAATAATAAGTAATACAATATATAATCATGCTAATATATGTAGCTACTCAAAAATACAATAATGACAACAACTATAATGCAACTATTACCATCAACTATTTTATAACTATCCAAATAACCACAAATACTATGATATATAGCGATGCCAATATATCTATCTATTTAAAAATATCTATAAGTGGCAGCCACCACTACAACTACTACTACCATAATTATTTTATAACCATCCAAGTAACCATAAATAATATAATATGTATTTATATTAATACATCTATTTATTTAAAAATACAATAATGACAACCACCACAACTACTATCATCATAATCATTTTATAACTATCTAACCACCACCATAACAATCTTATGAACTTTTAATTTTTAAATTATCATCATAAACAATCAACAATTATAATAATCAAATTTTTATAGCTAAAAGATAGTTAATAAGTGACTCTACCATCAGAAAAGTAGACCACTAAGCCCGATCATGCCGCATCTCTCTCATGAATTGCTAAAATTCATTCATTCAATCTTCATAAGTTTTTATTTTTTCTTCATATGTGACAATCTTCTTATTGACTTTAGCAATCTTTTTATTGGCTCTTTCTAGTTGAGACTCTGCAATAACAAGTCAGTCCTTGAGCTCATTATCATGTGAGCTTGATATGTTGGATGAACTTAAACTTTCAACTTTAATGCCATGTCCCATCCCTTTTAAATATCCTAACTTTTTGTCAAGTATACTAACTAAAATCTGATTTTTTGATCTTTGATCCATACCTTCCTTCGAAGGTTGTTGCCTTAATTCAATCATTTCATCCTGTGAAATTTTCAAAGATAATTTAGATCTCAAGATAATTTTTTTCATAAATAAAAAATATAAAAAGAGTGCACTTATACTTACAAATTTTGATTAAGTAATTTAATTAACAAATTCTTGACCATCCTTCTTTGTGTGTGTATTCTTGAAAAGATCAACCATATTTGGATTCTCCTTATAAATTTTGGCAAAAAAAATAACTTATTAATCTTAATATACATTAAATATTTTAAAAGTATAAAAATATTAAAAATATTATATTACCATTTCTCGAAGTCGACTAAGAAAGGTCCTGGAGCCCGAAGTATGACTATATGGAAGTTGCAAACGATTACTTGAATTTATTTATGATCATTTCTATAATAATAAAAATAATTAAATAAAAATATATAAATATATAAATATATTTTATCATATGAGTGACTACCTTAAAGTCATCATCTTCTATCCGATCACATATAGAAAGCCAATCTTCCAATCCAACTTCTGGGCATGGAGATTTTTCTCGTAGATTTATACCTTTTGCCATTAGCTTCTTATGCTCCTTGTTGAGTGTATTCCTCCAATGCCTATAATGGGTTTAGAATACTTTGTAAATATATTCCTTCACATATGGAGCCGGCCAATCCATAATTTCAAACCATCTCTAAAATAATTAATGATAATATCACTTAAATAATTTTTTTATTCATTTAATAAAAAATAAACATAACTAGTATAAAAATTATAATAACCTCCAAGCGTGGATAATAAGTTTTTTTTTGTTCTTTTGAAATTTCTTTCCATTTTCCTATACCATGAAGAAGTGTACATGTCTTAACAATAAATCTAACTCCTCTTGTAAAGTCAGCATCATTCTCCAATGGTATACGTTCTCCTTCACCAAATTCAATCTTCATCTTATACCCAAGCTGTAAAGTTAAACCAAAATTTATCTTTTAAAATTCTAATAGTGAAGCATATGCAAATAATTCATGCACTAATATAGTAATGAAGGATACAAGTGACAATCTTACTAACTTTCTTATCCAATACTATACATTGTGATGTGCCACGATCTATCTTAGGCAAGAAAAAATCTAGAAATACAAATATAGTCAATATCAAGCATGCATATAATTATTATATAAGTATAAAATTATATTTACAAAGTATAATTTTTGGTATAGATATAATCATTTATTTATATATATATATATACTCACTTTGATTACTCCTTAAAGTAGGAGGATTGAGATCTCTTCTAGGAGTATTTGTAATAGAAAAAGTCTTATTACTGTTTGGTAATGTAGGTATAGTAGATGCTGGAGCTGAAGTAGGCATCATAACAACCTTCTTTTAACCTACTACATCGGCATTTGATGAAGATAAACTTCTTGGTCGCTTATATCGGCTTCTTCCAGGTCCTGCCATAAATCTATAAAGAAACTAGAAAGATAAACAAATTAAGCAAACAATCATACTTAATAGTCACAAAAAAAATATTATGCACTTAAAATTTGAATACATCACAACTATATAAACATAAAGAACAAAAAATCATGAAGACAAAATTTCTTTCATAAATTACTTTCAGTAATGCAATATACATATACAAAAAAAAATCTTTATACTAATTATCAAGATCATTATCAATGCTTTCATCAATTTTTATGTTATTTTTCTCTTCAGTTACATCATGTTCATCAATGTCCTCTTCATCGCTGCCATCTCCTCTAATGTCATCTTCGTATTCTTGAACATTAGCTAGTGTGGATCCTCCAATATCGTCATCAAATTTGTTAGAATCAATATAATCTCTATATAATGTGTTAAGAGACTCATCACCACTTTCAATAATTGAAACTATCCTATTTCATTGAAATTGCTGTATTGCTTCATCATCAATCCCATCTTCCACATCATCAATTCTAACTCGGAAAGATTCCACAAATGTCGATGTTGCACCCGTTGTATGAGTTGCCAATTACAGCCCAACTTTGTGTCATTAATATAAAAAACTTATCGAACTTGATCTGGTAATACAAAAGGATAATCCTTATACCACCATGACCTCACATCAATACTTATGAATTATCCACCATCTTATACTGTTCGACTACTTCCAGTGTTAAACCATTCACACTCAAATAGCACCACTGTATACTCTTTAAGGAATGTGAGTTGAACAACTCTTTTAAAAAAACCAAAAAACTCAATCATCTTTCATTCATGTTCTCCTTTTACAAGTAATCCACTATTTTGAGTTATACGAAGATTGTCATGATCTTTTGTGTGAAATCAAACTTCATTCAGCATACAACCAGAGTAACATTTTATGCTAGATTTATGTGGACCATTTGCTAACGTCCATAATTTATCTGTAGCTTTTTTAAACTCTTGGTAATGTAATTGATTCATCTATTTAATAAATACAAAAATCAAATTATAAATGTTATAAGTTCCTTGCTAAGAGTATTAAATTGTCCTATTTGAAAATGAATAACTTACATAGCCTTTAAACCAATTAAAAAATTGCTTTTATTGTCTCTCACTAATGTTGAGATGGCTCACCTTCAACAGTTCTTGCTTGTGCATCCAATAAATTATAAATATTTTAATAATATTTTAATTAATAATATTAAAAATAAATAAATCAGATCTAGGATTTCATAAGTAGATCTTAAAAATTTTTCAAGATCTTATAGTGGAAGACTTAAATAAATCTAAAATTTATTTAAATAACCATGTAAACATCTAGATATCAGATCTATTATATGATTAAGGCATGATATTAAATTAAAAATTAAAATTAAAAAAAAAAAAAAAGATTGATCAAATCAACCTAGATCTACACTACATCAAATACAGGTATGAAGTTTATAGATCAGATCTATTATCTAAGCAAGTTTAGACATTCTAACTTGCTGATCTAGGCTTGAGGATGAAGTCATGAGCCGCACATGTGTTTGGCCTCTAGGAGTCATCCACATGAGCCTACGATCTCTGATCTGAAGTTCGATACAGAAAATCAGCACAGCATGCTAGTATTATGCTGATCCTTTTTCGATGGTCGATCCGATGCTTCCTTCTTCAAAATTTAGACTCTCCAAAATATGAGAAGAAAGATGAGAGTTTGCTGATTTGAGACTCTCTCAAAAAAACTTAAAAGAAAGGAGGAAAGATTGAAAATAAAATAGCCCTAGAAGAAGACCCTCTTTTTCTTCTCTTTTCTCTCACCTAGACACCTAGTTTGGTGCCTATGGAACCCCCATGCCCAAGGATCCTTTTTCTCTGATTCTTTCATATCCCAAACCTCTCCTAAAGCTCTATATTCCATAAAAAAATTAGAATAAAATTCATCCAATAAATAGAAAAAAAGAAGAGTCCAATTTAGGTTAAATTTCTAGACTAGGAATATCCAAACATGAAAAGTTGTTGGGGCGCCCAACTCTTGGGCGCCTCCTCCATAATTTTTGGCGTGGACCAGCAAGAGAGGGTGCACAAAAAAAAAATTATTTTCATAGAATAAGAGAAGAATTAATTAAAAGAGGGGGCAGCACTCAAGAAAAGATGTTTTGGTCAACAAGGATTCTATCTCATAGAATCCTAAGCAAAACTAATTTCTCCTTTGACTTGGTCTTCCACCTAACTTCCAAATATGACTTGAAGGGAGAGAGGGGACGTAAAAATTAGGAAGAAAGAGATTTTTCATAAAAAATATCTAAAAAATAGGTATGGGGGCGTTGGGACTAAGGTGGCGTAAGGAGAGGAGATAGGGAGTCCTAGTCACACTAGTACTCCTATTTTGACTTGGTCAAACAAGATCTTTTAACCAAATAAAATCAAGATTAAACTAACCCAATTAAACAAGCCTCTAATCTATTTAAGAACTTAATTAAATTAGATTAAATTAGATTTAATTTTAATTTATTTTCTAATTAAATTAGAAAATTGGATTAATCTGAGTCTTAGTTAGACTAGGACTAGTTCTTCCTTGCACTTGGCTTATTCAATAAATCAATTAAACTTGATCCAATCAAGCCCAAACTAAATTTAATTAAATTATATTTAATTAAACTTAATCTTAGTCTATTGGCTTAATCAAATTAAGATAATTAGCAATCGAATTGCTAATCGATGCTCCTGCAACATTTGCACTAGGTCAAACATCAATCGTATTGATCGTTTAATCCTAAAATGATTCTAAATCGCTGATCAACCATCTGATCAAAATGTGAACTGTAATGTGTATGACCTCATAGGTCTGAACCTAAGCTGATAGCATAGGAATAAATTTTTATATAAATCGAAGTGACCATCTAGCAATGATATCCGACGGTCGGATAGGTCAAAAGATGTAGAACACCATCCTTAGAACCCATGCGAATATAGTTTCCATATAATTCATCCTCTTGACCATAATGCTCGTAGGACACCTCAGAGTTCAACTGTCAACTCTGATTAGGTTGTCCACATTGTATTTCAAAATATCAAAATCCATCTGATGGATTATCTTGACTAAGGTTTTGCTATATTGAAATACAGTGATACATTCTTCTCCAACTCTTGAAGTGGTCAATTCCATCTTGATCACACTCCAACTTCGCAAGTACTTGACTGTGCCTAGAGGTCTTCCATTGTTGAATTGAAAATTTAGTTCGTCCAGTACTAAAGCATAGTGAGTCGCTTGCAAGTCACTGAGATGATCTCAAGTCTAAGGGATACTTATACCTATATCCCATCAAAAACATTCTTGACAGCAGAATGCTCTAGAGTTGGTCACGTTCAATGATGATGTATCCATACATCTCACCTATATACCATACTAATATCTCCATACTTCTTGGTTAAGAAGACAACCAACCTATATGGCATATAGCGATCTATGCTCGATAGATGTTGTCATCCTAATTAATAGCCTATCTTTTGATCGTGAATAAATTTAAGGATTAATCGATAAATTCTCTCTTTATCGAAACTAAATAGTCCTAAGAACTTCTTCACAACAATGGAGTTCATTAGAAGATGTAAACTTATGATGAAAAAGATGTCAAAATATTTTTTATTAATTAACAAATCAATTATAATATCTCAACCATCAATAGACTGATGATTGGCTTTAGGACATAATTTCTAACAACTCTCATTTATCCTAAAGCCACTCGAGATAGTATCTAATATCCATCTTCGACTTATAGTTGTCGAACTCCTTGATTACCAGGGCTTTAGTGAAGGAGTCGGCTAGGTTCTCTTTTCTATCGATCTTCTAAAAGTCGACGTCACCATGATCTATGATCTTACGAATCAAATGGAAGCGACGCAGAATATGCTTTATCCGTTGGTGTGCCTTTGGATCCTTTGCTTGAGCTATGGCGCCAGTGTTGTTGCAGTAGAGCAGGATTGAATCATCAATGGAGGGTGCTACTTCGAGTTCGGTGATAAACTTCCTCAGTCACATAGCTTTCTTTACTTCATCTGATGCTTTCATGTACTTTGCTTCGCAAACAGAGTCAGCCATTATATGCTGCTTGAAATTTTTCCAACAGATAGCTCCACCATTAAGAGTAAAGATATACCCCGACATACTTTTACTATCATCATGGTCAGATTGAAAGCTGGAGTTTGTAAATCCCACAAGCTTTAGATCTGATTCACCATAAATTAATCATTGGTCCTTAGTATTTCTCAAATACTTAAGGATGGTTTTAACCATCTTTCAGTAATTTTCTTCAGGATCAGACTGGTATCTACTCACTACTCCTAGTGAGTATGCCATGTCTGATCTCGTACATGTCATTGCATACATAATAGACCCCACTGCTGAAGCATATAGAATTCTACTCATATGCTCTCTCTTCAGGAGTTGTCGGACAATCCTTCTTAGAGAGAAAAATTTCTTGGCCTATCGGGAGATAGTCCTTTTTGAAATTCTTCATGCTGAACCTCTTCAGCACAGTTTCTATGTATGTAGACTGAAATATACCAAGCATCTTTTTAGATCTATTTCTATAGATCTTCATCCTTAGGATGTAGGATGCTTCACCCAAGTCCTTCATGAAAAATTATGATGACAATCAGACTTTTATTCCTTATAGTGCGGGGATGTCATTCCCGATTAAGAAAATATCATCCACGTACAAAATAAGAAATACCACTACTGGACCATTTGCCCATTTGTAAATGCAGGATTCTTCTCCGTTCTTAATGAAGCCATACATTTTAATCACTTTATCAAAATACATGTTCCAACTCTAAGATGTTTGCTTTAATCCATAAATGGATCTCTGAAGCTTGCACACCTTGGACTCATCTATGGATGTGAACCCTTTGGATTGTATCATATATACCTCTTCGATCAGCTCTCCATTTAGGAAAGCTATCTTCGTATCCATCTGTCAGATTTCATAGTTCAGATGGGCAGTAATGGTAAGCATGATCTGAATGGACTTGAGCATTGCCACAAGAAAGAACGTCTCGTTATAGTCAATACCATAATGTTAATGATATCTCTTAGCAACCAGATGGACTTTATAGGTTTCTATCTTTTCATCTGTGCCCCTCTTTCTTTTGAAGACCCATTTACATCTAATGGGTTTAACCCCTTCAGGTGGATCAACTAATGTCCATACATCATTGACCTTCATGGAATCCATTTTGAATCTCATGGCTTCTAGCCATTTCTCAGAGTCGGATCTCTGCATGCATCCATATAAGTGATCGAATTCTCATCGTTCTCATCGAGTTCGATCCTGAACTAAGAATCCATAGTATCTATTTGGATGGAGGGGTACTCTACCGGATCGTCTTAATGGTGCGGATTCACTAGGCTTCGAATCTGATCTGATCAAATCCGACTTAGGTTTAATATTCTGTATTGAATTTTCTACCTGTTGAACTTCATCAAGTTCAACCTTAGAAGCAATAGTTTCTTCATCAAGGAACTCCTCCAGAAAGATTGTCCTAAGGCTGACGAACATCTTTTGTTCGTCAGCATGGTAGAAATAGTATCCTTTGATCTCTTTTGGATACCCTATGAATATACACTGGTCAGACCTAGGTCCAAGTTTGTTTGTAACTAATCATTTGACATAAGCCAGGCACCTCCAAATCCTAAGGTATGAAAGTACTGGCTTACATCCTGTCCATATCTCATATGAAATTTTAACTACAGATTTACTTGAAATCCTGTTTAAAAGATAACAAGTCGATTCGAGTACATATTCCCAAAGGGATATTGGCAAGCTGGCAAAACCCATCATGGATCGGATCATGTCTAACAGAGTTCGATTCTTCCTTTCAGATATACCATTATGCTGTGGTGTTCCTAAAGGAGTCCATTGGGAGAGAATCTCATTCTCTTCTAGATATGTGAGAAACTCACAAGAAAGGTATTCTTCTTCTTGGTCGGATTGAAGAGTTTTAACACTCTTTTCAGTTTATTTTTCTACTTTACTTCGAAATCATTTGAATATTTCAAAAGAATCTGACTTATGTTTCATCAGATAGACATATCCATATCTGGATAGATCATCTGTAAAAGTGATGAAGTAGATATATCCATCTCTAGTACTTGTGCTCATTGGTCCACATACATCAGTATGTACTAGACCTAAGAGCTCATTGGCTCTCTTATCTTTTTTAGTGAAAGATGATTTGATCATTTTACTAAGAAGACATGACTCACCGATTGAAAGTAATTCACAATTATTAACTTCGAGGATTTCCTCATGAGTCAACCTATTTATCCTATTCCTGTTTATATGACCTAGCCTGCAATGCCATAAGTAGATATCTGATACACTTTTTAATCTAGGATGCTTGCCAGTAGAATAGACTATATTAATAGGTTGTGATAACATATATACATCATTGTTCAATTATCCATAGAAAGAAGTAACACTATTCATAATGGTATTACAAACTCATTTTCTTATTAAAATTTTATAATTGTTCATTACCAAAAGGCCTATAGAAATGATATCTAAAAAGAAACTAGGACAGAAATGACAATCACTAAGAATAATAGTATGGGATTCAAATATAAGTTTTAAAATTTCTAAAGCTAGAACTGAAATTGGTCTTCCATCTCCAACGTTCAGGAATCTCTCGTCTTGCTCAAATTTTCTACTGACCTACAACCCCTACAATGAATTATAAATATAGTAAGGACTATCGGTATCCAATACCCAATCAGTAATATCATAAATAGAGAGATTGTAAGGAGTTATCATATAAATATCTCGCCCAGCAACAGCTTGCTTCTTTCTCTGCCTGTTCGGATTTAGGGAGGCAATGTATTGAGGATAGTTTCTCTTTCAGTGCCTCCATTTTTTGCAAAAGAAGCATTCGGCTTGACTCTTATCGGGCTTGGTCTTTGGGGTCTGAGCCTGCATAGCTATCCTAGCATGAACATGCACTTTCTTGGCTTTCTTCTTCTTATTCTTCTTTTCTTTTCTAAAGGATCGAGAACAAAAAGATAAATCTCCCACTAAGTTCACCGACTCCTTATGGAGTTGGTGATCCTTCTCAAAGTTCTGAAGTAACCCCAGTAACCCATGATAGTCCACTTCAGGCTTTGATATTCTATAATGTGTAAGAAATGGAAGATAAGACTTGGGCAGTGAGTGCAGTATTGCATCTTTCCCAAGTTGTTTGTGCAAGAAAAAGTCAAGCTTGCTCAAGCGCTCTATTAGCTCAATTATGTACAATACATGATCAGTGACAGCGGCACCATCTTGCATTCTGACATTGAAGATGGCACAACTAGTCTTGTGCCTTTCAACATCATCGGATGTGCCAAAAGAATCCTCCAACACTTAGAGCATTTTGTTTGGCTGAGCTATTTCAAACTTGCGACTGAACTCATCACTTATCGCAGCTAGCATAATGCAGTACACTATGGTTCGATCATTGAGCCACTTCTAATAAGTATCTCTGACTATTCTCTGTACATTGGTAGCTGGCTCCTCAGGTGCAGGATCCGTCAGCATATAAAGGATCCGTTCATGCTCCAGAATAATCTTCAACTTTCACTACCAGCTATCAAAGTTGGATCCCATCAACTTATCATTGTCCAACAATGACTGAAATGATAGAATAGTGGCCATGTCTGCACAAAAAAAAATCAAAACCTAATTAGTAATTAATTCATTAAACCTAAAGATTTAAACTTTAATCAAAAAATTTCTCCCACTATTTAATTCGAATTGGTAGCCTTTACCTCCAATTCGAAAAATTATCCTAATTTCTTAGTGGATACTAGAATCTACATAGACTGTACACGAGCCTAACTTTGGTTGGTCCATCCATGTACATCTAAGGATAGGATTATTATCAATTATTTCTCTAAATAATTTTCAATAATTAAATTTTGCCCCAGACCCTGATCAATTGACTTTGTCCTTCTCATAAAAGGGTCCAATTAGGTCCAACCATTAACATGACCATACTTGATCCATCCAATCAATGAATGATCAGGCCCAACTTTGGTTGGCCCATCTGACCATCATTTAGAAAGATGTATTCAAGAGATCATATAATGAATGATAATTCCATCAATCGATAAGCACCAGGCCTTTGGGCCTTCAATCATTATCCAACTGATGGACCCATTATTATCCACTTTAATGGGAGGCTATGATCTATTTATCATATAACTATTTTATTTTAGAAACCTAATAATTTTAAAAAATTTAATTTAAAGATGAGGAAAGGTCAGATGAACCAGCTTGTCATGATCTTTCCACTAACTTCATCAAGTCAGCTTAAGGGAGACCATTAATAGGCTGGTTTAGGAGCACCTCAATCAGTCAAACTGATTTACCTAGTTGACATGGGTTAGCTCGAATAGTCAAGTGATCCGATTAAAATATAATTTTACCAAGAGGTCAGATAAGTTCGATCAGTAGGAGGGTCAGCTAAAACTTGCCTTAGACACTATCAAAAATGGCCAGGTAAGCGGACTGCCAATTAAAGACTATCGGTCTGATTTACCTTAGACACTAACTGATTTAATTAGTTTCAATTAGATCAACCTAATAGTTCATGCTATATCGCGTAGTCAAGAATCAAGTCCATCTTGGGTTTCGTTAAAGACATGGACTTGACCAACTACAACTATTGTAATTGATCTAGATAATTCTTGATCTAATCTAAGATAATAATTGATTAGATTTAGTTAATTCTCTAATTAAGTCCATTCTTTAATCTAACCTTAGGTCTAACCTAATTAATGAACCTAATCCTAACTAACCCATTTAATCCAATGTGTTATGATTCGTGTCTTAGGATCTTCAATTTACAATCCTAGAACCTAATCAAACAATTTCTTAATTCTTAATTAAGTTTTGGGCTAAGGGTTGGGGTTTGGCTTTTCAAAAATAGTTTTCATATTTATAAAATATTTTTACAACATGATCCTATCAACCAAGTTGCATGTTTGATTCATAATCAATATGCAAGTAACATAAACTTGAATCTACTTTAAATCTAATCTAAACAGGTTCATGTAATTGAAACAGTTTCAATAATAATCAATCATAAATCTTTCTAGATAAAATCTAATATATTTATGATGATTGAAATCAGATTAAAATATTTTTAATCAGATTGTAAAATCTTTTAGATCTAATCTAAAATTTTATGATCAATATTTTAGATTAGCACGTACTAGGACAACCTATTCACTGTAAGGGATAAATTTTACAACAGAACAACCTTATGACAGTCCGTGCAATCTAAAATAATTTTTTTAAATTTTAAATTTAATAATTAGATTATAAATTAGATTTAATCTAAAAAATAATCTAGACATGCATAAAAAATTATGTAGTAAGAATCTAGGCTCTGATACCAATTGAAGGAACCAGATCTAGGATTTCATAGGTAGATCTTGAAATTTTTTTAAGATCTTACAGCAAAGACTTAAATAAATCTAAAATTTATTTAAATAACCATGTAAACACCTAGATCTCAGATATATTACATGATTAAGGCATGATATTAAATCAAAAATTAAAATCAAATAAGAAAGAAAAAGGTTGATCAAATCAACTTAGGTCTATACTACATCAAATACAGGTATAAAGTTTATAGATTAGATATATTACCTGAGCAAGTTTAGACATTCTAACTTGCTAATTCAGGCTTGAGGATGAAGTCACGAGCTACACATGCATCCAACCTCTAGGAGTCATCGACATGAGCCTACGATCTCTGATCTGAAGTCCAATGCAGAAAATCAACACAGCATGCTAGTACTGTGCTGATCCTTCTTCGATGGTTGATCCAATGCTCCCTTCTTCAAAATTTGGACTCTTCAAAATATAAAAAAGAAGATGAGAGTTTTCTGATTTGAGACTCTCTCAAAAAAAACTCAAAAGAAAGGAGGAGAGGTTGAAAATAAAATAGCCCTAGAAGAAGATCCTCTTCTTCTTCTCTTTTCTCTCACCTAGACACCTAGTTTGGTGCCTATGAAACCCTCATGCTCAAGGATCCTCTTCCCTTGATTTTTGCACACCCCAAACCTCTTCCAAAGATCTATATTTCATAAAAAAATTAGAATAAATTTCATCCAATAAATAGAAAAAAAGAAGAGTCTAAGCTAGGTTAAATTCCTAGACTAGGAATATCCAAACATGAAAAGTTGTTGGGACGCCCAACTCTTAGGCGTCTCGTCCGTAATTTTTGGCATGGACCAGCAAGGGAGGGTGCACAAAAAAGGAGATTATTTTCATAGAATAAGAGAAGAATTAATTAAAAGAGGAGATGACACTCAAGGAAAGATGTTTTGGTCAATAAGGATTCTATCTCATAGAATCCTAAGCAAAATCTGAAGAGAAAATCCTAATTTTTTGGGGTTAGGTTCGTTCAAATCTGATTGGATCGAGAGGCATATTTTAAAAATTTTATCTTAGATCCTAATTAGATCTGAAATTTTTTAGATCTAATTTTATGATTTGATAAATAAAAAAATTAAATTAAATTAAATCTAAATTAGTTTTACCTTGATTTTGGGTAATCTGATTATCCGTTGATGATCTGCTGATTGCCTGAGGTTCTGAATCTAGCCACGCAAGCGCCCGACCTCTACCGATATCCACTTAGGTTGGATCTAAAAATCTTCTTCTTCTCTTTTTTTTTTCTCCAAAAATTAGATCTGGATTTAATTTGGAGGATCTTCAAAACTCCTTCTAAAGATCGTCCATCGTCTCTGCAGCAGTGCTGCCTTCTTTCTTTTTCGTCAGCCTTTTCTTGCCTGACTCGCACTAATCTAAAGCCCAATTGCCTTGGGCACGGAGAGAAGAGAGAGGATTAGAAAGATGGCATGGAAGAGGAAGAGGACCAGCCTTGGGGCATGGGCTAAGAGAAACTCTTTCAAAAAAGTGGGTGCAGATAGGTCTTTATATAGACTCTGCTGCACCACATAGTGCCACATCACCCCGACCAATCACGTTGCTTCGTGCAATCAGATCTAAATCTGATTGGTAGGATGACATCACCTGATCCAATCAGATGAGAGACCCATAGATTCATCCTAAGGTGGCGCCTAAGACTGATCAAAGTCTATAAGTGAGGATCACCTAGTTTGAATCCAAGAAGCAACCTGAAGTTCCATCCGTATGGGACTCCAAGCATCTCTATCCATGGGCGCACGCCATCCTAGGCGTGCCCCCCTCCTTTCCAAAATTTAGTAAGAGGATAATCTCCTATCTGCTCTCCAATAAGTGTATGACACATGGACAGATGTCCAAGAATCAAAGGTCAATGTTTGACCAAAGTCAAAGGATAAGAATTAGCAGATGATGAAAAATGGTAGGTATTGTCTTAAATTTATCTCATAAATTAAGACAACCCTTTTCTGACCTGGACAAGCTCCAGTCAGATCAGGCAAAGGTACCTGAGTGAGCACAAACTCATTTGGCTCAGTCGAGACAACTTTTATGATAAGAAAAAGAAGAATGTTAGGTTCAATCATGTGCTAACATGATTTTCTTGAACTTAATTGAATCTAATTCAAATCAATTAAACTGGATTAGTTCAATTGATGATATCTTGATCCAAACCTTTATTTGTGTGATCCAGTTAGGTTCAGTTCTGTATGGTAATGGGATATGTCGTGATCTCCATCATCGACATCATCGAAACTCCTTTTGATGGATCAGAACTCTTCTGATTCATACAACTAGAATGATCGATCATCTAAATCATTCTAATTGCTCCCAAAATCCACCAGTGACACCTAGCAGTATATGGTGGCAACCCATCAAAACTGAAAATGAACCTCTTGGTGCAGCTACTTGTGTGATTAAGTTCTTCTATCTTGAGCTCCGATCAGATTAGGGTTAAGGTGAACTCGTCAAACCCTAATTTCTATCATATGATTTAATCATTCGATTCAAGTCCAATGTGAAAATCTAAATAGAAACTCTTTCTATTATTTCACTCTCTGCCATGGCCATGGGCTTATGGACTTGATTCTCATGATCATCATAGGGCTGCTCCTCATACCACCGAGGTAGATAGATTCCATCTTGATGCAATCCAATTCCTACAATGAACATGCTATAGCCAACATACACCTCAGGGATTCCATGAATGGCTAGGAGATCGAGTAATGGTGTAGTCAAACTATAACACCCTCAAGGTGAACTGCCGATGCACCTCAGGTCAAAGAACCAGACACACCACTGCAGCATCGAGTCAGTCATTCGACGAGAAGGTAGACTTCCTAATGACTACTCGAGGTGGTCACGCTCAGTGCCCTCGTTCTCTAACGAGTACCTGTACTCTCGCTTCGGTGTGTCTCCACACCATAGACTCAAGACTCATCTACTAAAAAGAAGCGATTGTACACCAACCTTTCGGATCAATCACCATCCTCATGATGATCCTATGGTCGGGAGCATTTTATGAGTTAATAATAAAAATTATTCATGTCTTAAATTTTCAACTCTTGAAAATATAAGAATTATCATTACCATTAACTCAAAGGATGTATCACAGACACTAAATACACATATGTGATAGAAAATAACCCATTTTATTATTTATAGTTCAAAATTATAATTTTTGCCCCTAGAAGTGTATTACAAGTGTCAGCCAATTCTGGCTTCTAGGGCACATATATCTAACAATCTCCCACTTGTCCTAAAGCCAATTGGCTATAAAGTCTAAGTCCCATCTTCTCAAGGTGGGCTTCGATCTTCTGCTGGCCCAACGGCTTTGTAAGTGGGTCTGCCACATTATCTGCGGAGTTCGACTCTCTTGACCTCGACGTAACCCTTCTCGAGGTAATCGCGGATGAGGATGGTATCGCCGCTCGATGTGCTTGGATTTTTGGTGAGACCTCGGCTCCTTAGCAAGGGCTATGGCGCCATTGTTGTCGCAGTATAGAGGAATGGCATCTGATGGCATTCACTCCAATTCTCTGCAGCAAACTTCTTGTACCAGAATGCCTTCCTTTGCAGCCTTCTGATGCAGCGATATATTCTGCTTCCATGGTGGAATCTGCTATCACTGTTCTGCTTAAAACTTTTTTCAACTGACAGCTCCACCATTGCACACAAACAGACTTCCAGATGTCGACTTTCGATCATCTATATCGGACATAAAATCCGAGTCTGTGTATCCCTTGAACTTGGAGTTCTCCATTACCAAAGACCAACATCATATCCTTAGTTCTTCTCAAGTACTTAAGGATACATTTCACAGAAGTCCAGTGTTCTTCACCTGGATTTGACTGATATCTGCTTGTGACACTCACAGCATGGGCTATATCAGGTCGTGTTACATAAGCATGGCATACATGAGGCTCCCTATTGCAGAAGCATAAGGGATCTTGCTCATGCGTTCTATTTCCTCAGGTGTGCTAGGGCACATCTTCTTGGAAAGATGAATACCATGTCTGAAGGGTATTAATCCCCTCTTAGAGTTTTCCATACTAAACCTCTTTAGTACTTCCTCTATGTACATCTTCTGTGAAAGTCCTAGCATCCTATTCGGTCTATCCTCTATAGACCTTAATTCCTAGAATAAAGGATGCTTCACCTAGGTCTTTCATGGAGAATTCCTTTGGACAACCACATTTTGACTATGGTCAACATGGGAATATCATTCCCAATAAGGAGGATGTCATCCACGTACAATACGAGGAAGACAACAGCGCTCCCACTGACCTTTTTGAAAGACACATGGTTCCTTCTTCATTTTTGATGAAACCAAATATTTTGATCACATCATTGAAATGAGTGTTCCAGCTCCGAGATGCTTGCTTAAGTCCATATATGGACCTTTGCAGCTTGCAAACCTTGTGATCAGTATCACTGGATGTGAAACCTAGCGGCTGTTCCATATAGATATCTTCCTCAAGATATCCATTTAAGAATGCCATTTTCACGTCCATTTGCCATATTTCATAATCGAAATAGGCTGCAACAGCAAGCAATGTGCGGATGGATTTTAGCATAGCTACTGGGAAAAAAGGTATCCTGATAGTCAATGCCTTCGCATTGACTATAACCTTTTGCCACTAAGTCTAGCCTTGAATGTCTCCACATTTCCATCTGCACCAATCTTTCTCTTGAAGATCCATTTACACCCAATAGGTACTATACCTTCTGGTGGATCTACCAAGGTCCAGACTTGGTTTGAGTGCATCGAGTCAATTTCTGACTTCATTGCCTCTAAGCCATTTCTCGGAGTCGATATCTGATATCGCCTCGTTGTAGGTTTTGGGATCATCACCATGAGCACCATTACCTACGAGGAACATTTTCCTCTACATCCTCTGAAATAATACCTAAGTATCTTCTCAGGGGACGGAAAACTCTTTTCGATCTACGAGGTGGAGGAGGTAGTGTTCTTATTGGCTCAACCTGATTTGGTTCCATTGGTCCTTAGCTCGTTGCTACTTGTGAGACTTTCTCATCAAGCTTGATCTGCTTTTCCAATGCCGCTATCTTGAATAAACTATTTTTCAAGAAAGATGGCATGTCGACTCACAATCACATTGTGGTCTTCTGGAATGTAGAAATAGTATCCTAATGACTCTTTAGGATATCCTATGAATCGAGCTCTAAAGGACCTAAACTCTAACTTGTCCGCTTGTTGTCTTTTGACATGAGCCGGACAACCCCAAATTCTGAGATGACTCAGACTTGGTTTCTTACCATGCCATATCTCATACGGTGTGGTAGGAACGGTTTTAGAGGGAACCCTATTCAGTAAGTAATATTGAAGTTAACAAATGAAGTGTCCCCAAAGAAAATCAGGGAGGTCTGTGAAGCTCATCATGGATCGAACCATATCCTAATAGGATCCGATTTCTCCGTTCTGAAATCCCGTTGAGTTGAGGTGTTCCTGGTGGAGTCCATTGAGAGACTATGCCATTTTTTCTTAAGATAGTCTAGGAATTCCTCGGACTAAGGTATTCACCTCCTCGATCTGATCGAAGAACCTTAATGGGTTTTCCAGTTTGTTTTTCTACTTCATGTCTGAATTCTTTGAACTTTTCAAAAGCTTCAGACTTGTGTCTCATAAGATACACATACCCATACCTAGATAAATCATCGGTAAAGGTAATGAAGTAGACAAAATTGCCTCTAGCCGGCACATCAAATGGGCCGCACACATCAGTATGTACTAGGGCAAGGAGATCTGTGGCCCTTTCCCCATGTCCAACAAAAGGGAGTTTAGTCATTTTGCCTTGAAGACAAGATTCACAAGTTGGATATGACTCGAAAGTCAATGGACTCAATAGCCCATTTTTCTCCAATTTGTTGATCCTATCTTCTGCTATATGACCTAATCTCAGGTGCCATAGATATCTATCATTTGGACTATCCCTAGGTCATTTTGATTTTTGGCATTCACGTTTTGCTCGATAGTTAAAAATAGGATACATCAATATGTAACTGATAAAGACCATTAATAAGGAAACCATTTGCAATTTTATTTCTTTCATAAAGAATGTTACAATGGTCCTTAAAGAAGGTAATCACATAGCCTTCTAATGCTAAGCATGAAATAGAAATCAAATTCCTGCTAGCTGCAGGCACATAATAACAGTCTTTTAAAACTAAGTCTAAACCAGATGGTAATCGAAGAGGGTATATTTTCACGGCCACTGCAGCAACTCTTGCTCCATTTTCGACGTGCAGGATCATCTCACCATCCCTCAGCCTCCTGCTATTCTCAAAATCCTGCATAGAAGTGCACAAATGAGCACTAGAACCAGAGTCAAGCACCCAACTGGATGCAGAAGAAATCGTAAGGTTAGACTCAATAAACGAGCATACCTCCAGAAGGACTTGCCTCCTTCTTCTTTAGGGTGGCCAGGTAAGTAGGGCAGTTCCATTTTCAGTGGCCGTCATTGTTGCATTGAAAATACTTTTCTTTATCAACAGTCTTTTTTTTCGGCTTTGCCTTTTTCTTCTTTCCTCCTTCCATCTTTTGCTTTTTTGTAGACTTCTTCTTCTTTCCAAAAAATTTTCCCTTGAAAGAAGTCCGTTCCATAGCAAGAACTGAGCCTTTAGAACCTTTCATAGAAAGCTCAGCGGTGACCAGCATGTTCATAAGTTCGGCCAAGGGAATTTTGAAGTTTATGCATGTGGTAAGTTCATGATGAATTGCCCATATGCATCAGAGTCAAGGATTGCAGAATAATATCATTCTGCAGATCCAAGTCCAACTTCACACCGAGCTTCTCAAGCTCTTCCATGTCCTTGATCATCATCAGACAGTGATCTTGGACTGACTGCCCATCACGCATCTTAGCCTTAAAAAGTCATTTTAGTGACTTGATACTTGGCTGCGCGACTCTGTTCACCAAACATCTCCTATAGGTGAGCCAACATTTGGCGAGCAGTCCCTGATATCTTCATGTTGGCGCTGGAGCTCATCAGACATCGAGCCCAACATGTAAGTATCTGGCCTTATTATCTTCGTCTATCCATTTTTCAGAGATGCTCTCTGTTCAGTGGATGGACGGGCTGGTAAGGATGGGAGGGTCCTGGTCCAAGTACATGAGTTAACTTCTTGAAACCCAAAATAATTTTGTAGTTCCTGAGCCAATCTTTATAATTGGGTCCGGTCAGTCTATGTGTGTCCAGGATACGTGCTAATGGGTTGGACGCAGACATTTTTCTGTAGAGAGTCAAAGATTCTAGTTAGATACTGTAATTATGACTTGACCAATTTGTTTAGAAATTTTATTTTTAAATAAATTAGCTCCCACTATTTTCTCGGATCCCTACACTCCCTCTGTAGAGATGCGAAAATCTCCACGATTAATGATTTCTAGTGGGTGGGCGGTCTCACCAACTGACTCATCACCTCACCTAACAGTTATTGGTGATGGGTTAGCCAATGAGTGAACAACTCTTGTTCAATGATTCTCTAATCATGGTGCACCCAAACTTGGTCTCTAATTCATGAATCTCACCGTATCCGGAATATTGATCCACTTCTTAGTTAAGTCAGACCCACCATTTGCACAGACTGGATTTCTAATTGAGTCTCTCACCGTATCCGAAATATTGAGCCCAACTCATCCTCCAACCCATAGCATCCAATGCCTAATAGACATGGTTGCATCTTTTCGGTGCAACTGAGCCACTGTATCCAGCCGAGAACAATCAACCCCGGGAAAGGGCCCGCACATCTACAATGGTGGAAGACCTCAGACTTAATCTTTTCTTAGGGAGAATTGATTCAGGTCTCATTAAACTAGACTTGACATAGTCATAACAATTATGACTAACCTAGTGGCATGGGTTAGCTCGGATTATTGACCACCTCAGATCAGAACTGTGTCAACAGATATGGCCAGGTAAGTGAGACCGGTGGAAGGAATATGCCATTAACTCGATACAAGAATGCATTCAGGTCGAGTAGCTTCCAATTAAAAAAAACCAGTCGGTCGTATGTGCCAAACTTACCTTAGACACCAAATTGTTGAGCCAGAACCAATTGGGTTAGCCTACAATCCAGACTCTAACCTCTGAGCCTAATTAGGTCTTGCTTGATCGATCACGTGACTCGATCTTGACCCAGACTTAATCCTATTAGGCTGGTCAATTTAAGCATTGTTGATCCCATCTAACCAACTCTTGATTCGGTTTGATCAACCGCTTAGACCTAATTGAGCTACCCAAGCCCGAACCCAGTATTATGAATATGTCTTAGATCTGAAATTCTCAATTTTAGACCTAAATATATTCCATAATCTTAATTCTTAATTAAATTTTAGGGTTCATAAATAAAATATGCACAATAAATCCTAGGGTTTCAGGATCTAGGGTTTTGCAGAAAGTAAGTTTTTAATTTCTGATTAAGGACGAATGCGCAGCACCCCTACACATCATAAGAACACCCCATCGAATGGGAAGGAGAGGGCCTTTAAAACCTTCTTTGTTCTTATGACCGGACGGCCAAAGAGGAATGCCTTAATCAGGAACATACAATAATCTACAAAAATAATTAGATCTATATCATATATCTCATATAAAAAATTAGATCTAATTGCATACATTTTGTATACATCAATCATGCATGTTTTCAGATCTAAATTATCTCATAATAATCTAAAAAATTAGATTTAAATTGATCTAATCAAAATAAATTCTAATCTAGACTAATTATGTAGAACTATTCTACAACTAGTCTAGACATGCATCAATCATATCTCATATGATAAAATTAAATAAATTTTATTTTATTTTTTAGATGTTATTATAATATTATAATATCAAAAAATAGTAAATAAATAGATCTAAAATATGATTTAATCAGATTAAATCAAAACATGCATTAGACTAGACTACTATAGAACTATTCTATTCTAGAACTAGTCATGCATATCTTCATAATCTTAGATCCAAATTATTTAATTTTAATTTTTTTTTTTAATTTTAGATCTGATCACATCTCATGTGACATCTAAAATTACTTTAATTTATTAAATTAAAAATTAAAATTAGATCTAAATAATTTTAGAACCATGGCTCTGATACCAGTTGAAGGAGGAAATCCTGATTTCTCGGGGTCCAGGTTCGTTCAGATCTGATCAGATCAAGAGATATATTTTCAAAAATTTTTTTTTCTTTGATTCTAATTAGATCTGATATTTTTCAGATCTAATTTTATTAATTTAATAAATAAAAAAATTAAATAAATTAAATTAAATCAAATTATTTTACCTTGATTTTGGGTAATCCTATTACCCTGTTGATGATTTGCTGATTGCAGCGGAAGGTTCTGGATCTAGCCACGCAAGCGCCTGGCCTCTACCGGTATCCACTCAGGCTGGATCTAGAGATCCTCTTCTTCTTTTTTATCTCCAAAAATTCAGATCTGGATCTGATTTGGAGGATCTTCAAAACTCCTTTTGAAGATCAGCTCAGTCGTCCTTTGCAGCAGTGCAGCCTTCTTTCTTTTTCATCAGCCTTTTCTTGATCTGATCGCACCAACTGAAGTCCAATTACCTTTGGGATGGAGAGAAGAGAGAGGATTAGAAAGGGTGGCATGGAAAGGAGGGAGAGGAGCAGCCTTGGGGCATGGGCTAAGAGGAACTCTTTCAAAAAAGTTGGGCGCAGATAGGTCTTATTTATAGACTCTAGCTGATCCACATAGAGCCTCTTCATCCCAACCAATCACAACCCTTTGTGAAATCAGATCTAAATCTGATTGGTGGGATGATATTACTTGATCTAATCAGATGAGAGACTCACAAATTCATCCTAAGGTGGCACCTAAGACTAGTCAAAGTCTATAGGTGAGGATCACCTAGTTTGAATCCAAGAAGAAACCTGGAGTTCCATCCATATGGGACTCTAGGCATCCCTATCCATGGACGCACGCCATCCTAGGCATACGCCCCCTTCTTTTCAAAATCTAGTAAGGAGACAATCCCCTATCTACTCTCCAATAAGTGCATGACACATGGGTAGATGTCCAAGGGTCAAAGGTCAACGTTTGACCAAAGTCAAAGGACAAGAATTAGCAGGTGATGAAAAATGGCAGGTGTTATCTCAAATTTATCTCATAAATTAAGACAATCCTTTTCTGACCTGGACAAGCTCCAGTCAGATCAAGCAAAGATACCTGAGTGAGCACAAACTCATTTGGCTCAATCGAGATAATTTTTATGATAAGAAAAAGAAGAATGTTAGGTTCAATCGAGTGCTAGCACGATTTTCTTGAACCTAATTGAATCTCATTCAAATCAATTGAACTGGATTAGTTCAATTGATGATCATCCAGATTCCAAACCCTTATTTGTGTGACCCAGTTAGGATTCAGTTCTGTATGGTAATGGGATATGTCATGATCTCTATCATCGACATCATCGAAACTCCTTTCGATGGATCAGAACTCTTCTGATTCGAACAACTAGAATGATCGATCATCTAAATCATTCTAATTGCTCCCAAAATCCACCAGTGACACCTAGCAGTATATGGTGGCAACCCATCAAAACTAAAAATGAACCTCTTCGGTGCAGCTACCTGTGTGATTAAGTTCTTCTATCTTGAGCCCCGATCAGATTAGGGTTAAGGTGAACTCGTCAAACCCTAATTTCTATCATATGATTTAATCATTCGATTCAAGTCCGATGTGAAAATCTTAAATAGAAACTCTTTCTATTATTTCACTCTCTGCCATGGCCATGGGCTTATGGACTTGATTCTCATGATCATCATAGGGCTGCTCCTCTCATCCACCGAGGTAGATAGATTCCATCTTGGTGTGCAATCCAATTCCTACAATGAACATGCTATAGCCAACATACACCTCAGGAATTTCCGATATGGCTAGGAGACCGAGTCATGGTGTAGTCAAACTATAACACCCTCAAGGTGAACTACCGATGCACCTCAGGTCAAAGAACCAGACACACCACTGCAGCATCGAGTCAGTCATTCGATGAGAAGGTAGACTTTCTTATGACTACTCGAGATGGTCACGCTCAATGCCCTCATTGTCTAACGAGTATCTGTACTCTCGCTCTAGTGTATCTACACCATAGACTCAAGACTCATCTACTATAAAGAAGTGATTGTACAGTAATCTTTCGGATCAATCATCATCCTCATGATGATCTTACGGTCAGGAGCATTTTATGAGTTAATAATGAAAATTCTTGTCTTAAATTTTTAACTCTTGAAAATAAGAATTATCATTACCATTAACTCAAGGGATGTATCACAGACACTAAATACACATATGTGATAAAAAATAATCCATTTTATTATTTATAGTCAAAATTATAATTTTGCTCCTAAAAGTGTATTACAAGTGTCAGTCAATTCTAACTTCTAGGGCACACATATCTAACAAAATCAATTCCTCCTTTGACTTGGTCTTCCACCTAACTTTCAAATATGACTTGGAGGAAAAGGATTTTCCATGAAAAATATCTAAAAAATAGGTATGGGGGCATTGGGACCAAGGTGGCGCAAGGAGATAGGGAGTCCTAGTCACACTAGGACTCCTATTTTGACTTAGTTAAATAAGATCTTTTAACCAAATAAAATCAAGATTAAATCAACTCAATTAAATAAAACCCTAACCTATTTAAGAACTTAATTAAATTAGATTTAATTTTAATTTATTTTTGAATTAAATTAGAAAATTGGGTTAATCCGAGTCCTAGTTAGATAGGACTAGTTCTTTCTTGCACTTGGCTTATCCAATAATGCAATTGAATTTGATCCAATTAAGCCTAAATCAAATCTAATTAAATCATATTTAATTAGACTTAATCTTAGCCTATTGGCTTAATCAAATTAAGTCAATTAGCAATTGAATTGCTAATCGATCCTCCTGCAATACTTGCACTAGATCAAACATCAATCGTATTGATCGTTTAATCCTAAAATGATTCTAAATCGTTGATCAACCATTCGATCGGAATGTGAACTCTAATATGTGTGACCTCATAGGTCCGAACCTAAGCTGATAGCATAGGAATAAATTTTTATATCAATTGAAGTGATCATCTAGCAATGATACCCGATAGCTGGATAGGTTGAAAGGTGTAGAACACCATCCTTAGAACCCATGAGAATACAGTTTCCATATAATTCATCCTCTTGACCATAATGCTCGTAGGACACCTCAGAGTTCAACTATCAACTTTGATCAGGTTGTCCATATTGTATTTCAAAATATCAAATCCATCTAATGGATTATCCTGGCTAAGATTTTGCTATATTGAAATACAGTGATACATTCTTCTCCAACTCTTAAAGTGGTCAATTTCATCTTGATCACACTCTAATTTTGCAAGTACTTGACTATGCCTAGAAGTTTTTCATTGTTGAATTAGAAATTCAGTTAGTCTGGTATCAAAGCACAGTGAGTTGCTTGCAAGTCACTGAGATGATCTCAAGTCTAAGGGATACCTATACCTATATCCCATCAGAGATATTGTCAATAGCAGAATACTCTAAAGTTGGTCATGTTCAATGATGATGTACTCATACATCTCACCTGTATGCCATACCACTATCTTCACATTTCTTGGTTAAGAGGATAACCAACCTATATGGCATATAGCGATCTATGCTCGATAGATGCTGTCATCCTAATTAACAGCCTATCATTTGATCGTGAATAAATTTAAGGACTAATCGATAAATTTTCTCTTTATCGAAACTAAATAGTCCTAAGGACTTCATCACAATAATGAAGTTTATTAAAAGATGTAAACTTATAATAAAAAAGTTGTCAAAATATTTTTTATTAATTAATAAATCAATTATAATATCTAAACCATCAACAGGCTCACGATTGGCTTTAAGATATAATTTTTAATAAAAATATTTAATAAAATAAATAAAAATAATATTTAAAAAGGTTCTTACTCTAGGTATTTTGTGATTTCATCATAATTATTTAAGATATACCATTGAGCCATGTCCAATTTCTTTTACGATATTTCAGGTTTGGGCCTAATATGTCTTAAAGGATGAGCCATTAAAAAAAACACTCCAAGCTCTTTGGACTGTTGGTTTTGGCTTTCATCATAGTTTCTTCCTGATTAATTGAACTTGGTTTCATCATTCTTGAGATACATTGATAAGAATGTTATTCATTCATTCATAATGTATCATTCTACAATTGAACCTTCGGGGCAAGCTCTATTACCAACCATATCTTTGAGAGAACCAAGATGCCTTAAGAAAATAAATAAGTTGAATTACGTGCTTAATTATTTCAGAATACTTAAGTTAAAACTGGTAGAAACTATAAATTAATTATCTTTCAAAAGAAAACATCCATCCTGAGCCTACTGGTCCGACGATCTTCGCTTGCTTGGGTAAGTGAATAGCTAAGTGTACCATAACATTGAAGAAATTAGGAGAAAATATTCGCTCTAACTTGCATAAGATCACAGGTATGTTCCTCTCCAGTCTTTCTACATCCTCTATTTACAAGATCTTTGAACAAAGTTTCTTAAAAAAAATTACCTTACTCAAACAATGCTTGGTTAACTTCTTTACGCAAATAGCCACAAACTCTAGTTGGAAGAAGTCTCTGTAAAAGAATATGACAATCATGTATCTTCAAGACTGTCAACTTATCATCCTTAACACATCTTGATATATTTGAAGCAAATCCATCATAAAACTTAATAGAATTCAAGAACTCTAGAAAAGCTTCCCTCTCACTTCGAGATAATATATAATAGCAGGTGGCTTTTTCAATTTGTTGTTCTCTTGTTGCATTCATAACTCTTTTCTTATTTTCATATCCCGTAAATCTTCACGAACATTCTCTGTATCTTTTATTTTTCCTGTAATGTTTAATAATGTTCCAAGCATATTATCACATATATATTTTTTTATGTGCATAACATCAAGAGTATGTCCAATTTTGAGTTTTTGCCAATATGGCAACTCAAAAAAGATGCTCTTCTTAACTCAATTTTCTTCACCACTACCACGCTTTCTTTTTCTCTTACTTGGATGTTTTCCAAATTTATCAAAGACATCCTCCAAGCACTCTAACCATTGCAATACTTGTTCTCGTGATAATTCTAGGGGTTCTGAATGGTGGTTAACTTTTTCATTAAATGCCGCTTTATTATTATGCCAAGAGTGTTTTTTAGGAAAATAATGACGATGACCCATGTAGCCTATCTTACCTTTTAACTTTTGTGAATCAGTCATATCAAGACATACAAGACAAGCATTATAGCCTTGAGTGATCCATCCAGATAAATAACCATAAGCTAGAAAATCACTTATAATCCATAAAACTGCTGCATGCATTTGAAATCTTTTACCACTATAAGAATCATAAGTTTCCACATTTTCATCCCATAATTGTTTCAATTCATTTATCAAGGGTCTCATATAAACATCTATATCCTTTCCAGGAGAACAAGGGCTAGGAATCAGTAGTGACATGAAATAAAATGACTCTTTTTTAAACACATAAGATGGTAAATTATAAGGCACAAGAAAAATCGGCCACATGCTATAAGAGTTACTCATATGACCGAATAGATTGAATCCATCACTAGCCAAAGCAAGTCTCACATTATGAGAATCTATTGTAAATTGAGGATATTGCTTATCAAGCTCCTTCCATGCAGGAGTGTCAGCTGGATGCCTCATGATACCAACATCTTCAATATATTTTTCACTATGCCATCTCATGTATGAAGCCATCGTACTAAACATGAAGAGTCTTTGCAATCTTGATTTTAATGAAAAATACCATAGTATTTTGTGAGGAACTTTGGTACCCTTGCCATCATCAAACTTTCATCTTGGTTCCTTACATATTGGATAGCATTTCTTCATTTCATATTCCTTCCAAAAGAGCACACAATCATACTTACAAACCTCAATACACTCATAACCCAAACCTATATACTAGATAGAAGTTTTCTAGCCCTATAATATGATGAGGAAAATAATGCACCTTTTGGTAGCAACTCCTTTAAAAAATTGAGCAACATATCAAAAGGCTTATTAGTCCATTTATTGAGAATCTTTATGTGGAGTAGCTTGACAATAAAAGATAATAATGAATACTTGGACCCTGGGTATAGTTTATATTGTGCATCCTTAAATAATTTATCAAAAGATAAAAATTCGGCCTATAATTTACTAATTGTATCATCAGATTATTGTGCTTTCCTCATTTCTCTCAATAATTCATACAAATTATCTACCAAGTCTTTATTAAATTCAGTACTGTTCATCATTTCATCATCGATATCATTATTATTATCATGTATCAGTATTATTTCTTCATGCAAAGTCCAATCTCTATAAGTGAGTGAAAATGCTCGCAAATGTAAGTCATGTTTCACTTGACTAAAGGTTTTGTATATCTTATTATTGCAATTATGGCAATGATAAAAAATCATATCATTCGGATGCCTCATATTTTCTTTCATAAATTTAAGAAAAGATTCTACACCTTTTTTTATATCTGTCATTAAAAAATTATTATCATCAATCCAACTCTTATCCATATCCTACAAAAAAAGATTTATATTATAAATTTCTTTTAAAGTATAATTAAGAATTTAAATATCATATTTTTACAAAAAAAATTCAAATACTAATAAAGAGAATGATATAAGAACCCATTACAACTCGCCACAATTTTAAAGAAACAACTATTATTTCATATATTATTATAATATAATAATTATATATTATTATATTATTATATTCCTACAATCATATTATAATAATAATATATTATCATATATTATTTTTTAATTTTTTAATAAAAAAATATTATCATCAATAATCTAATTCTTGTCCATGTCCTATAAGAAAATTTTTACATAGTAAACTTTTTTTAAAGTACAACTAAGAATTAAAAATATAAAAATTAGATGAACATTGCATCAAGATAAATAAGCACTTCACCTCTGCTGTTAGTATTTTTTTTACCACAAAAATATGGACCGCAATAATTCATTTGCATATTCCCCAAAAAAATTAGATAAAAGTCATAATAAGAAAAAAAATAGTGAAAAAGAATCTGGCCTCCCCGCTTGGTGGCAGAGAAGGGTTGAGAAACAAGGACCAGCCAGTCTCTCTACTACTAGATTAAAAAAAATGATCGGGGACCGAAGCAGGATTCTAGGTGTGGGTGATCAGTTAGAGTAGGGGGCTTAGCATCCATCAGCACTCGATAGTAGAGGAGGGTACCCACCCTCAAAAGTGATCGAAAAAAAATGGATGGCAGAGGAGGGGGACCGACCGAAGGTCTCTTTGGATAAAAAAATAAAAATGGGTGGCAGAGGAAGGGGACCGATGTCGTGGTTCTGGGTGGTGGGTGAACAACCGGAGTAGGGGCACCAGCCCTAAAAAATGACCCAAAAAAAAAATGATTGGTGGCAGAGGAGGGGGACCAGCCAGATGCTGTGCGGTTCTAGACGGCAGTGAATGATGGTGGGGAAATCGAGGGAGGCACGAAGGCGGGCGAGCAGGGGGAGGGGAAGGGGGATGCGGCGGAGGTGGAGGGTGGGATGGGCTTTCTCCCATGTGCAAACCAAGAAAAAAAATTAGAGGGCAAGGGCACGATTGAGAGGTCGATCGGCGGAGGATGCGGTGGACAGTGGTGCAAGCGAGAGGGCACGGTCATTACTTTGGCGGTGCACCTCTCACTTCATCGGAGCCGTCGAGAGGAAGAGGAGGGCGGTAGGATTTTTGGAGCGGTGCAGAGGGGAGATAGAGAGGTGGAGGGATTTTGGGGCTTTTGGAGTGCTAGGAGGTGGAAGAAAGGGTGCGCATCCACAAAGAAAAAAAAAGGACACATTTTGGGTACCTATTTAACATCTAAGAGTATTATACCAAAAATAATTTTAAATATTTTAAAAATATTATATAAAGTAATATTATAATTTTTTTACTTTTTGGTACCTATTTTAATATTTAATATTTTTTTATAATTTTTAAAAATAAAATTTTAAAAAAATATATAATAATTTTTATGATAAAATATTTATCATAAAAATATTTAAATTTAAATTTTTTTATAGTGATATCTTTATAATGACTGCTCATTAATGTTTTGTAAATAAAATGATAGTATTTTGTATAGTTATTTTCAACAAAAATTTAAGAAAATATATAATAACTTTTTAATGATAGAATGATTTTTATCAAAAAAAATAAGAAAAGAAGGGAACAAAAGAAGGGATTATTTTTTAAACAAATAAATCTTTTCACAAGAAAAGAAGGAAACAAAAGAAGGGATTATGAATTAGCGGGAGGATTTTTTATGATAAAATTATTATTTTATTGCAATAACTTATGTTTTAGTGATAAAAAGAGATTTTGTCATAAAAAAAGTTAATTCTTAGTAACAAAGTTATGACTTGTTGTAAAAATCTTTTTTTAGTGATGATATTTTTTTATCACAAGTGGATAACTTTTAGTGATAAATTATTTATCATAAAAAAATATATATTTTCATCCCAAATATATTTAGCACCAAATCCAGAAGATTATGAATTGGCAGGAGGATTTTTTGTGATAAAATTATTATTTTATTGTAATAACTCATCCTATAGTGACAAAAAAAAATGGTGTCTTAAAAAAGTTGATTTTTTATAATAAAATTATGATTTATTGTAAAAATCTTATTTTTAGTGATGATATTTTTTTTGTCATAAATAGAGACTTTTTAGTGACAAATTATTTATCATAAAAATATATATTTTTATCATGAATACATTTGGCACCAAAATTCAGAAGATTATGAATTGGCGGGAGGATGTTTTGTGACAAAATTATCATTTTATTGCAATAATTCATCTTCTAATGACAAAAAAAAATTTGTCACAAAAAAATTGATTTTTTATGTCAAAATTATAATTTATTACAAAAATCTTATTTTTAGTGATGATATTTTATTTTGTCAGTAAAGTTCGTCACAACTTTTCTTGTAGTGTAGCCCTTGCCCCGACGTTGCGCACCATGACCACCGATGATTTACAAGCTCTTTTTCTTCAGGAGGAGGCATGGCGCAACTTTACCGCCACAATCGAGCAATCACCAACCCTCTGGGCTTCTCAGATCCATGCCACCGCCAATTGTGAGCTAGACTGATGGACGCGGTGCCTCCATTTACAGTGGCAGTCGCTCTTCTCATGGATGGCGTGGCAGCTATAGCGGATGTGGTGGTTCTTCTCGGCATGGATGAGTATCTTCTCCTGTGCAGCCCACTTTCACCGTAGAGGCCCTTCGTCATTTTCACGTGGGCCTACTCACTTAACTTGGCCCAACTCATCCATAATGCAGTCTTATTCTACTGAGTCTGGCCGAAATAATTTGGCCCATCACGGGGAGTCTTTTGGGCCTAATAACACTTATAATTATTATGGATGTCAAGTTATTTGTCAGTTGTATAACAGGCCTGGACACACCGCCCTATTTTGCCAGTAGGGTTTTTCACTAGTGCAGGCCCACTCTCTTCATGGCTCTCCTTCTGGCACACATGACTTGGACTAGTACATAGATTCCGACGCGACACACCATGTGACATTTAATCTTGCCAATCTGAGTATAAGAGATGATCAGTCCAGCATGGATCATATATTTATCGGTGATGGCTTAGGTTTGCCTATCCTTATCTCTGGTTCTTCCACTTTACATACATTTTCTCATCCTTTACATATGAAAAATATCCTTTGTGCTTCTAAAATTTTCAAAAATTTATTATCTATCTCTAAATTTGTGCATGATAATACCTATTATTTTGAACTTCATCCTGATTATTTTATTATTAAGAACCTTCATACACACTAGGAGCTGCTCTGGGGATCAGTTAAAGATGGCTTGTACTGCTTTCGTTCGAGTTCTAGATGCTATCCTGATCCACAGGCTCTCTTATCCACCTCTACTTCAAGTATTTTATGTCACCAGCGTTTAGGTCATCCTGCCTTTTCTATTGTTGTATAGACTTTAAACTCTAAAGTTTCATTGAATAACGATCTTGTTTTACATATTTGTTCTACATGCCGAATGGGCAAAATTGTTAATTGTTCCTTTCCTATTACCATGAATAAAAGTACCAACTTATTTGAGCTTGTTCATATAGACATATGGGATCCTGCACCGATTCTCTCACACTCTAGTCATTTATATTATATACACTTTGTTGATGATTTCAGTAAATATTCATGATTTTTTTTCATGAAACAATGTTCCGATGTCACTCGTATATTCCGTGCTTTCCGTATATAAATTGAAACTCTCTTTGGCTATAAAATTAAATACCTACAATCTGATGGTGGCAAGGAATTTTTATCACATGCATTTCACAATGAACTACAAAATCAAGGTATTTTTCATCGCATATCCTTTCCTCACACCTCAGCAAAATGGTTCTGTTGAACACAAACACCGCCACATTGTGAATATGGGGCTTTCTCTCCTTACTCATTCTCACTTACCTCCCAAATACTGGGATTATTGTTGGAAATGTGTTCCAAAGCCAATCGTCAGTCTGTTGATGATTGGGCCATATATTTATAATTATATATGAATTATAAATTAATAAAAATTATTTTAGTATTTTTCATCATAAATTTTGTTATCTTCTAATGAACTCTTATGTTGTGATGAAGTTCTTAGGACTATCTCAATTCGACAAAGAAAGATTTGTCATTTAGTCCTTAAATAGTTTACGATCAAATGATACGTTGTTACTTAGGACGCTAATATTTATCAAGTATAGATTATTATGTGCCATATAGATTGGTTGTCCTCATAACCAAGAAGTATTGAGACACTGATATGACATACAAGTGAGATGTATGGATACATTTGCACTGAATGTGATCAACTCTGGAGCTTTTCTCCTATCAAGATGTATGTATAAATATCCCTCCGATTTGAGATCACCACAGTGACTTTTAAGTAACTCACTATGTTTTGGTGCCAGACCATCTGAATTTTTAATTTAGCGATGGAAGATTTCTGAGCACAGTCAAGTACTTATGGAGTCAGTACGTTTATCAATATGGGATTGACCACTCCTGATTTTAGGAGCTATGTTCAATTATGTTTTAATTTAGCAAAACCTCGATCGGGGTAGTCTTAGTGAGGAGTTACGGAACTAATTGCTTTGAGACACGACATGGATGTATGTTCCAGGATTGACAGTCTAACCCTGAGTCATCTATTACACAGAGGTCATAGGGATGAATTATATAGTAACCATATTCACGTAGGTTCTAAATGTTATGATTGCGATTATTCGATCTATCCGAATATCGGGTACCATTGCTAGATGATCACTTCGATTAGTATAGAAATTGATTTTTATACTATCGACTTAGGTTTGGACCTATGGGGTCACACACATTAAAAGTTTCTACCTGATTTGAAGGCTAATCAAGAGTTTCACTGGTCTGAAACTCTATGGTCAAGAGTTTCACTGGACTGGAACTCTGTGACCAAGAGTCCTATTGGACTGAGACTCTGAGTCCTACTTGTTTGGGATTTTCTGATCAAGAGTCCCATTGGTCTGAAACTCTATGGTCAAGAGTCCCACTGGACTGGTACTCTATGACCAAGAGTCCTACTGAACTGAGATTTTGAGTCCTACTTGTCTGAAATTTTTTGATCATGAGTCCTGATAATCTAGGACACTGTGGTCAAGAGTCCCACTAGACTGAAACTTTATTATCAAGAGTCCTACTGGACTGAGACTCTGAGTCCTACTTGTTTGGAACTCTCTGATCAAGAGTTTCACTAGTTTGAGACTCTATGATCGTGAGTTTGATTCGTTTGGGACACTGGGTTCAAGAGTCCCATTGATTTAGGACTCTTCAAGAGTTTTATGTTGATAGAACTCTGTTGCTCAGTAATCCATTTAATTTGAACTCAAATTTTTTTGAAGAATTAATTAGTAATTTGATTGCTGATTAGCTCAATTTGATTGAGTGATGAGAATTTGATCAAGTTCGATTGAATTTGATTCGATTGGATTTGATCCAATCAGGTCATGAGATCACCTAATTGCTATGGAAATTTTGACCCTGATTTGATCAGGACGTAGATCTAATTAATTTTTAATTTAATTAAAATTTTATTAGATTAGACTAAGTCTAATTTGGTTGAATTTAATCTAGTTTAATTGGATCTAGATTAATTGATTTGGTTGAAACCAATTAGGATCAAGTCAAATAAAGTTTGAATTCAAATTCTCCCATGCGCCCATCATTTTTGACTTTTTCACTCTACTTCCCACGCCCTTCCTTGGTTTGTCAAATATTTTTTGAGAAATAAAAATATGCACATAGAAGGAGAGTCCTTCTACGTGTTAAACACAAGGTAGGGGGTGTTGGATAAGGATAAGAGGCTCATTTGATTTTTGAAATAAAATGAGTGGTTAAAACCTCTCAACCACTCGATCCTTATCATTTATTATGCTATTTTTTCATGGTATTCACGTCAATAAATTATGAGAATTTTTTTGCATGTAGGAGAAGGAGCTAGAATTATGTGGTAAAAATTTTAAAGTATTTGGGCATTAGTTCTGGGCAAAAAAAAATTTTGGAGTGAAGGTGAATAGGATCCTACAACACTTTTTTTTTTCTTTATGCCTCTATTCTCTTATGATTTTCACCTCTAAGGATATCCTATTTTTAGATATGATCTAAATAGAGATTATAGATCTAAAAGTTATCTTTTCATAAAAATTTATTTCATAGAAAAACTTCATACAGAGAGGGCATGATAGGATTTTTAGTGTGTCAGGGTTTTTGGGCCGAGTGAAATCCTAGATTTGGGAATCTGGGTTTGAGTGGAGAGATCGAGTGCTTTGAGCATCAGATCGCCACCAAATTTGAAACACATCTTCATCATCCTCCAATATTTATGTTTTAATTTTTTAAAATATCTAAAAAATTAAAAAAGTAAATGATCGATTAGATCAATCATGATCAGCCATTGAAGGCTCCGGTGAGGAGCTAGCACTCCAGTGGGGCTGATAGGGACCAGGAGCTCCATGTGGAACAATCGTAGAGGTCGGACATGTATATGACTGTGACATGATACTAGAGCATTATTCGATAGACTCAGATTATGGTGATCGACTATCCACAAAATGGTATTATGTTCTGAACACGTAGATATAGTAAATAGTTTATTACATAGTTTTATTTTCAGATCTATTGATGTATGCATGCATATTATATTTAGATTCTAATATATAAAATTAAATAATTTGATATGATCAGTAGATAATTAATTAGATTAATTATTTTTTGCTGCATCATTGCTATTTTTGAAATATGTTTTAAAAGTAACATGGCAAACTCTGCACTGTTTTCTTCAAATGGTATCAGAGCAAGGCTCTTTAAACATGATATGCTTGCATATTTAGATTAATAATTTAGATTTGATCTAAATATTGATCTAATAATTAGAATAATTAGATCTAAAAAATTAAAATTCAGATTGCATGGATTGTAGGTTGTCCTACTGTAGGGTTTACCTCCTACAGTGAAAAGGTTATCCTGGTACATTGCTGATCTATATCATTAATCATGAAATTATTAGATTTAATCTAATATTTTTATGATTTAATTATATTATATTTTAATCTGATTTATGATCATGAATGCATAATTAGATAAAGTTTGATTCATGATTTTATGATTATGTAGTGTACATAGTTTCAGATTAAATCCTACAACTAGTATTGTTTATGAATTGAGATGATTTAATTTTGAAATGAGTCGACTCAATTGGTAAACAATGCTAAGTTATAAAGAACCTTTTAAAATTAAAAATATTTTTGAACTATCGAATCCTAACCCTCAGCCCATAATCTTAATTAAAAATTAAGTATAATGATTTAGTATCTAGAATTATGAATTAAGACTCTAAGTCATTCATCATAAACTTGTGGGTTATTGGGTTAGCTGAATTAGATCCATAAATTGGGTTAGACCTAAGGTTAGTTAAAAGATGGACTAATTTAGAGTAATTGATCAAATCCAATTAAATATTAATTTAGATTAGGTCAAGGACTCTATAGACTCAATTATAATAGTTGTAGTTGGTCATGTTCATACCTTTAATGAGGACCAAATGGACTTGATTCAAGGCTACGTGGTTGAATTCGAAATTACTAGGTTGGTCAAATTAAAACTAATGAATCGGATGGTGTCTAAGGTAAGTTTGGCAGTTTGATCAGTGATTTTTAATTGGAAGCTACTCGCACTGATTCGATCTTTGATGAGTTAATGACATATCCCTTCCACTGATCTCACTTATCTGGCCATCCTGATAAGTTAGATTTTGATTAGATCATTTGATGATTCAGACTCACCCATGTCTATTAGGTAAATCAGTCTGACTGATTTAGGTGCTTCTAATGTCAGCTTAGATTAGATTTTTTTCTGACTTGGTGAAGTCAGTGAGAGGATCGAAATTGGCTCATTGAATTTTTTTAAATTGGTTAACTAAATTTTTTAAAATTACTAGATCCTTAAAAGTAAAATAGTTATATAGATAACTAAATCATAGCCTCCCATTAAGTTAAGTGATAATGGGTTCATTAGTATAATGATCATTGGAGGCCCAAAGGCCTGGTGATTATTGACTAATAAAATTATCATTCATAAAATAATAATTTGGTTAAGTCTTTCTAATGGTGGTTAGGCTGGCCGACCAAAGTTGGGTCTGATCATTTATTGGTTAGATAAGACCAAATATGGTCATGTTAATGGTTGGACCTAACCGAACCTTTTTTAGTGGAGGCCAAAGTCCACTGATTAGATCTATGGGGCAAAATCAATGTTACTAGAAGTTGTTTAGAGAAATAATTGATTTTGAATCTACCCATAGGTTCACATGGGTTATCAACCAAAGTTGGTCTCATGTGTAGTCTATGTAGATTCTAGTATCCACTAAGAAATTAGAGTAATTTCTCGAATTGGAGGTAGAGGCTATCAATTCGTATAAAATTATGGAAGAACCTTTAGACTAAAGTCCAAGTCTTTAGGATTAATAATTTATATAATAATTAGATCAGACATGGCCACTAATCTATCGCTCCGGTCATTGTTAGACCATGATAAATTAATGGGATCCAACTACGATAGCTGGTATCATAAGTTGAAAATCATCCTAGAGCATGAGCGGATCCTTTATGTGGTAACAGATCGAGCACCTGAGGAGCCAGCCCCGAACGCTAGGAAAGCAGTTCAAGACACTTATCTGAAGTAGCTCATTGACCACACCACCATTCGATGTATAATGCTGACGGCAATGAATGACGAGTTCAGCTGTAGGTTTGAAAATGCCCAGCCACAGGAGATGCTTCAAATATTGAACGACTCTTTTGGCACATTGGACGATGTTGAAAGACAAAAAATAAGTTGTACCATTTTCAACATTTGGATGAGGGATGGAGCCTCAATCACCGATTATGTATTGTACATGATCGAGATGATTGAGCATCTTAGCAACTTGGGCTTTCTCCTGCACCAGCAGCTCGGTAAGGATGTGATTCTTAATTCTTTGTCCAGGTCCTTCCTCTCCTTTCTAACTCATTTTAGAATGACAAAACCTGAGTGAACTACCACGACTTATTGGGGTTGCTGCAGAACTTTGAGAAGGATCACCAACTCCATAAGAAGATGGTGAATGTAGTGGGAGGGTCTTCTTTTGGTTGTCGATTCTTTAAGAAAGGAAAGAAGAACAAGAAGAAGAAAAACAAGAAGGTGCGGTCGCATGCTGGGACGACTGCACAAGGTCAGACTAAAAAGCGCAAGCTCGACCAAAGCTAGGCAGAGTGTTTCTTCTATAAGAAGCAGGGGCACTAAAAGAGGAATTGTCCTCTGTACATTGCCTCCTTAGATCCGAACAGGTCGAGGAAGAAGTAAGTGGTTGCTGGACAAGGTAATTATATGATAACATCTTATAATTTTTTTTTATTTGATTCTACTGCCTGGGTATTAGATACTGAAAGTCCTTATCATATTTATAATTCTATGCAGGACTTGCAGGTCAGTAGGAGATTTGATCAAGAAAAGAGGTTTCTGAATGTTGGAGATGGAAGATAAGTTTCAATTCTAGCTTTAAAAATCATGAACCTTATAATCAATTCAAATAAAGTTATTCTTAATGAACGTCATTATTGTCCAACTTTCTTATTGAATGTCATTTCTGTAAGCCTTTTGGCCATGAATGATTTTGAAATATCAATAAAAGAAAAATTTTATAATATCATTTTGAATGGTGTTATAATTTTGATTGAATAATTGAATAATAAAATTTATTTACTTTTTATGCCTGTTAATATGGTTCAATCCTCCAGTAAATGCCCTAGAATTAGTGATGTGTCTGATGTCTACCTTTGGCACTGTAAGCTAGGTCATATTAACAAGAGTAGAATTAATAGGTTAGGTCAAGAAGAAATTCTTGAGGTTAGTGATTGTGAGTCTCTTCCGACCTGTGAGTCCTGTCTTCTTGGTAAGATGACCGAGTTATCTTTTACTGTCCACTTAACTCTTGAGTTTAGTACATTCAGATGTATGTGAACCCATGACCTCAAGTGCCGGAGGTAGATGTTTCTACTTCATAACCTTCACAGACGATCTATCGAGGTATGCGTATGTCTATTTAATGAAGCATAACTCGGAGTCGTTTGAAATGTTCAAACTATTTTGAAATGAGGTAGAAAAGCAAACTAGGAAGAGTATTAAAACTCTTCGGTCTGACCAAGGGGATGAGTACCTTTCTAATGAGTTTTTGACATATCTTGGGGAGAACAGAATTCTCTCCCAATGGACCCCTCCCGGAATACCACAACATAATGGTGTGTCTGAAAGGAGAAATCGGATCTTATTGGTCATGGTTCGATCCATGATGGGATTTGCTAGTTTGCCAATCTTCCTATGGGGATATGCGCTTGAGTCAGCTTGTTACATTCTAAATATGATTTCGAGTAAATTTGTTAATAAAACACCATATGAAATATGGATAGGGCGTAAACCAATGCTTTCACACCTTAGGGTTTAGGGGTGTCCGGCCTTCATCAAATATTTGATGATAGACAAGCTTGGACCTAGGTTAGATAAGTGTAGTTTTATAGGTTACCCAAAAGAAACCAAAGGATACTACTTCTACCTTGCTGATGAGCAAAAAATGTTTATCGACCTTAAGGCAGTCTTTTCAGAAAAAAAATTTCTTGGTGAAGGAACTAATGCCTCCAAGGTCGAACTTGATGAAGTACGATAGGTGAAAGAACGGACACAAGTTATTGAACCTGAGCTGGATCTGATTAGATTAGACCCAGAGATCTGGTAGAGTACTACGTCAACCGGATAGATACTATGGTTTTCTGGTCTGGGATAGGAATCCTATTGAACTTAATAAGAATGATTAGGATCCAATCACCTATATGGATGCAATGTAGAGATCCGACTTTGAGAAATAGCTTGAGGCCATGAAATTCATGATGGAATCCATGAAGATTAATGATGTATGGACATTGATTGACCCATCCGAAGGGGTAAAATCCATAGGATGTAAGTGGGTCTTCAAAAAAAAAGAGGCACAGACAGAAAGATGGAGATCTATAAAGCCCATCTGGTTGTCAAGGAGTATCATCAACGTTATGGTATTTTCTATGATGAGATGTTCTCTCCTATGGCAATGCTCAAATTCATTCGAATAATTCTTGCCATAGCTGCCCATATGGACTATGAAATCTGGCAGATGGATCTAAAAATAGCTTTTCTGAATGGAGAGCTGGATGAAGAGGTGTATATGATATAACCTAAAGATTTTACGTTCATAAATGAGTTTAAGGTGTGTAAGCTTCAGAGCTCCATTTATGGACTAAAGCAGGCATCTCGGAGCTGGAACATACGATTTGATAGAATAATCAAAATGTATGGCTTCGTTAAGAACGAAGAGGAGCCCCGCATATATAAATAGGCTAATGGTCCAGCAATAGTATTCCTAGTATTGTATGTGGATGACATTTTCTTAATCAAGAATGATGTCCATGTATTACAAGAAATAAAGATCTGGCTATCATCACGATTCTCCATGAAAGATTTGGAAGAAGCTTCCTACATCCTAGGGATGAAGATCTATAGAAATAGATCTAAAATATTGCCTGGATTATCCCAGTCCACGTATATTGATACTGTGCTGAAATGGTTCAGCATAAAAAATTTCAAGAAAGGCTATCTATCGATAGGTGATGAAATTTCTCTTTCAAAGAGGGATTGTCCAACAACACCTTTAGACAGAGAGCATATGAATAGAATACCATACGCTTCAGTAGTGAGTTCTATAATGTACGCCATGATATGTACGCGACTAGATGTGGCATACTCACTAGGTGTAGTGAGTAGATACCAATCTAATTTAGGGGAGAATCACTAGAAGGTTATTAAAACCATCTTGAAGTATTTAAGAAATACTAAAGATCAGTGACTTGTATATGGTGAATCGGACTTAAAACTTGTGGGGTTCACCGACTTCAGTTTTCAGTCCAATCATGATGATAGTAAGAGTGTGTCAGGATACATATTTATTCTTAATGATGGGGCTGTTTGCTGGAAGAGTTCCAAGCAGCACACTGTGATCGATTCAGTTTGTGAGGCGAAGTATATCGCTGCATCAGATGCTGCCAAAGAAGTGATGTGGCTAAAAAAATTTATCACCAAGCTTGGAGTAGCATCCTTCTTTGATGGTCCAGTTCTGCTCTATTGCGATAGCTCTGGAGCCATTGCTCAGGCGAAGGAACTAAATGCACACTAGCAGACGAAGCATATTCTACACCGCTACCATCTTGTCCGAGAGATTGTGGATCAAGGTGACGTCGACCTTCAGAAGATCGATAAAAAGAAGAATCTGATCGATCCATTCACTAAAGGTATTGCGGTGAAGGAGTTCGACGACTTCAAGTCGAAGATAGGTATTAGATACTGTACCGATTGACTTTAGTCCAAGTGGAAGATTGTTGAAAATATATTCCAAAGTCAATCATCAGTCTGTTGATGGTTGGACCATATATTTATAATTATATATGAATTATAAATTAATAAAAGTTATTTTGGTATTTTTCATCATAAATTTTATTATCTTCTAATGAACTCTTATGTTGTGATGAAGTTGTTAGGACTATCTAGATTCGACAAAGAAGGATTTGTCATTTAGTTCTTAAATAATTTATGATCAAATGATACATTATTACTTAGGACGATAATGTTTATCAAGTATAGATCGTTGTGTGCCATATAGATTGGTTGTCCTCATAACCAAGGAGTGTTGAGATACTGATATGGCATATAAGTGAGATGTATGGATACATCTGCACTGAACGTGACCAATTTCGGGGCTTTTCTTCTATCAAGATTAGCTTCAATGGAATATGGGTATAAATGTCCCTCCGACCTGAAATCACCACAGTGACTTTCAAGTAATTCACTGTGTTTTAGTACCAAACTATCTAAATTTTTAATTCAGTGATGGAAGGTTTCTAGGCATAGTAAAGTACTTGTGGAGTTGGTATGTGTATCAAGATGGGATTGACCACTCCTGATTTCAGGAGCTGTGTTCAATTATATTTTAATTTAATAAAATCTTGATCGAGGTAGTCTTAGTGAGGAGTCACGGGACTAATTGCTTTGAGATACGACATGGATGTGTTTTTCAGGATTGACAGTCTAACCCTAAGTCATCTATTACATAGAGGTCATAGGGATTAATTATATGGTAACCATATTCGCGTAGGTTTTGAATATTGCGATTGCGATTATTCGACCTATCCGGACGTCGGGTATCATTGCTAGATGGTCACTTCGATTAGTATAGAAATTAGTTTCTATCCTACCGATTTAGGTTTGGACCTATGGGGTCACACATATTAGGAGTTCTTACCTGATATGATGGTTGATCAAGAGTCTCATTGGTCTGAGACTTTATGATCAAAAGTCCCACTGGACTGGGACTCTTTGACCAAGAGTTCTACTGGATTGGGACTCTGAGTCCTACTTGTCTAGGACTCTCTGATCAAGAGTCTCATTGGTCTGAAACTCTATGGTCAAGAGTTCTACTGAATTGGAACTCTATGACTAAGAGTCCTACTGGATTGAAACTCTGAGTCCTATTTGTCTGAAACTCTCTGATCATGAGTTCTGATAATCTAGGATACTGTGATCATGAGTTCCACTAGATTGAGACTCTATGACCAAGAGTTCTACTGGACTGAAACTCTGAGTCCTATTTATCTGAGACTCTCTGATCAAGAGTTCCACTAGTCTGAGACTCTATGATCATGTGTTCGATTCATTTGGGACACTGGGTTCAAGAGTCCTACTTGTTTATGACTCTTCAAGAGTTTCATGTTGATAGGACTCTATTGCCCAGTAATTCATTCGATTTGGACTCAGATATTTTTGGAGAATTAATTAGCAATTTGATTACTGATTAGCTCAATTTGATTAAGCGATGAGAATTCGATCAAGTTTGATTGAATTTGATTCGATTGGATTTGATCCGATCAGATCATGAGATGACCTAATCGCTATGGAAGTTTTGATCCTGATTTGATCAGGATGTAGATCTAATTAATTTTTAATTTGATTAAAATTTTATTGAATTAGACTAAGCCTAATTTGGTTGGGTTTAACCTAGTTTAATTGGGTCTAGATTAATTGGTTTGGTTGAAACCAACTAGGATCAAGTCAAATGAAGTTTGAATTCAAATTCTCCCATGCACCCACCATTTTTGACTTTTCCACTTTGCTTTCCATGCCCTCTTTTTTGTTTGTCAAATATTTTTTTAGAAATAAAAAATATGCACATAGAAGGACTCTCCTTATGCGTGTTAAACACAAGGGAGGGGGTGTTGGATAAGGATAAGAGGCTCATTTGAATTTTGAAATCGAGTGAGTGGTTAAAACCTCTCAACCACTCAACCTTTATCATTTTTTATGCTATTTTCCCAAGGTATTTACGTCAATAAATTATGATAATTTTTTTTCATGTAAGAGAAGGAGTTAGAATTATTTGGTAAAAATTTTAGAGTGTTTGGGCATCAGTTTTGGGCAAAAAAAATCTTGGAGTGAAGGTGAATAGTATCCTACAATACTTTTCTTTTTCTTTATGCCTCTCTTCTCTTATGATTTTCTCTTCTAAGGATATCCTATTTTTAGATATGATTTAAATAGAGATTATGGATATAAAAGTTAACTTTCCATAAAAATTTATTTCATAAAAGAACTCCACACAGAGAGGGCGTGATAGGATTTTTAGTGTGTTAGGGTTTTTAGGCTGAGTGAAATCCTAGATTTGGGAATCTGGGTTTGGATGGAGAGATCGAGTGCTGTGAGCATCGGATCACCACCAAATTTGAAACACATATTCATCATCCTCTAGTATTTATGTTTAAATTTTTAAAATATTTAAAAAATTAAAAAATATATGATCGATCAGATCGATCGTGATCAACCATCGAAGGCTCCAGCAAGGAGCTAACACTTCAATGGGGCTGATCGGGATCACGAGCTCTATGTGGACCAACCATAGAGGTCGAACACATGTGCGGATATGTTGTGATATCAAAGCATTATCCAATAGACTCAAATTATGGTGATCGATTATCCATGAAAAGGTATTGTATTCTGAATACGTAGATGTAGTAAATAGTTTATTACATAGTTTTATTTTCAGATCTATTGATGTATGCATGCATATTATATTTAGATCCTAATGTATAGGATTAAATAATCTGATTTGATCAATAGATAATTAATTAGATTAATTATTTTTTGCTGCATCATTGCTATTTTTAAAATATTTTTCGAAAGTAGCATGACAAATCCTGCACTATTTTCTTTAATTATGCCTTTGAAACTGTAGTATTTCTTATTAATCATCTTCCCACTAAATTCCTTCATTTTCAGTCTCCATATCAACTTTTACATGGTTGCTCTCTAGACTACTCTTCTCTTCGTGTCTTTGGGTGTCTGTGTTCTCCTTATCTAAGATCTCAACACAACACAAACTTGAACCACGATCTCGTCCGTGCATCTTCCTTGGCTATCCTCCACACTACCATGGGTATAGATGTTTAGATCTAGACATTGGTCGTATCTTTGTGTCGCATGGTTGTTTTCTATGAACACTCATTTTCCTTTGAATTTCAGTCATCTACCTCGGTCGGTATCAGTACACTACCCTTTGCTCCCACAGACACTCCTGCTGTAACCCCATCCACCTCAATCTCCATTCTTCCTGTTCCACCACCTAGACCATCTACTGCTCCATCAATGACTGCTCATCTCCCTTAGACTGGTTTGGCATCTGATGTCTCTTGTGTGTTACCGTAGTCTGCTACTCAGTCCTCTGAACCACTAATGCCTCCTGCCCATGCACATGTGGATACTATGCCATCTGGTTCCTCCTCTAGGACTCATCAGATGGTCACCCAATCCCATGATGGTTCTCTTCCTTCGTCTCGATTTGTTATATCTCGACATCCGGTTGCTTTCTCTGTATCTACTGATCCATAGGAGCCCAACTCTTATGCTTAAGCTTGTAAAGACCCAAAGTGGGTTCAGGCAATGGAGGAAGAATATCATGCACTTCTTCATAATCAAACCTGAAAGCTTGTTCCATCCTCTGCTACCCAAAATGTCATTGGCTGTAAATGGGTTTACAAGATCAAGCAAAAATCTGATGGTACAATTGATCGGTTCAAAGCTCAACTAGTTGTTAAGGGCTTTAATCAGTAGGAAGGTATTGATTATGAAGAGATATTTAGCCCAGTAATCAAACTGGTTACTATTCAGACCGTCTTATCCATTGTAGTCTCTTTAGGATGGCCTATTCGATAGCTTGATGTGAAGAACGCCTTCTTATATGGATACTTGATAGAGAAAGTATATATGCAACAACCTTCAGGATTTATTGATACCTCTCGACCTGACTTTGTCTGCCGGTTGCGTAGGTCTCTTTATGACCTTAAACAGGCACCACGAGCTTGGTTCCAACGTCTCAGTGGTTTTCTTCGGCATCTTGATTTTTTCAGTTCTCAGGTAGACTTTTCTTTGTTCATGTTACGTGACTCCGACTATATGATATTTCTTCTGGTTTATGTCGATGACATTATTCTCACTGGTACTCCTGGTATACCATTTTCATCCCATCTTACTGCCCTTGGTCGGGAATTTGCCATGAAAGACTTGGGACCACTTCATTTTTTTCTTGGTATTGAGGCTTATTCTAGTTCCACTGGCTTACATCTCATGCAGTCCAAATATATTCATGACATGCTCACTTGCTGTGCTATGATTAACTACAAACCACTTAGCACTCCTACCACCACTGGTTCTCATCTCTCTCTATATGATGGTACTCCATTTGATAATCCTTCTCTCTATCGGAGTATAGTTGGCAGCTTACAGTATCTCATACTTACGAGACCAGATATTGCTTATGCAGTCAATTAGGTTTGTCAGTTTATGCACAAGCCCAGCACAACTCATTGGGTAGCTGTGAAACGTATTCTTCGCTATCTGAAGGATACTATTACACATGGACTGCTTATTCACCTAGGCTCTATTGGTTTTTTGCATGGATTTTCTGATGCTGATTGGGCTGGCAATCTTGATGACAGACACTCTATTAGTGGTTTTGCTATTTTGCTTGGATTGAATATCATCTCATGGTCCTCTAAAAAGCAGCATACTGTAGCTCATTCCAGTATAGAGTTAGAATACAAAAGCTTAGCTAATGCTATTGCTGAACTCATATGGATCTAGTCTCTTTTTCGAGAGTTAGGCCTACAAACAAATCATCCTCCTATCCTTTAGTATGATAATTTATCTGCTATCTATCTTACAGCTAATTTAGTATTTCATGCATGGACCAAACATATTGAAATTGACCATCATTTTATTCGGGAGCGTATTTTTCAGAAGCAATTAGCTGTTCGATTCATTGGGTCTGACGACCAACTTGCAGATGGTCTCACCAAAGAACTTTTTTCGTCCGACTTTATAATTCTTCATTCTAAGCTCAATGTGGTTGTCTCCCCATTGCGCTTGCTAGGTGGGGGGTGATAGAGATAGTACTGAAAATAAATCAGAAAATCAATCATACTTGTGTAATCTATAAATTAGAAATATTTGAATTTGTATGATAGAGATAATACTGGAAATAAATCAAAAAATTAATCATAATTTTGTAATCTATAAATTAAGAATATTTGAATTTATATTTGATTCATGTAATCTCTTATAACTATAATTGTACATATCACACCTCTTTATAATATGAGCAGATTCATCGTGATGAATATGGTGAGGTTTTTCAAATTTTTTCTCTAAGATCTTTCATTTTTCTTCTTTCTCTCTTCCGTCTCTCTTCTGAAATCTTCCTTAAGGCTTGAAGATTGAAGGACGAAAATTTGCGGCAATCCATTCATCCACACAGGATCCATTTTCAGTGATCATAATTTTTTATTCTCCTGAATCCCTACCTTTCTATTCCGAGTATATCATTATTGTAGAAAGTTAAAATCCTTATTTCTTTATTAATTAGATCTAAAAGTTTTAATTATGATTTGATGCCCTAATCATGGATAGTTTCTCAATTGTCTGTAGTTTGAATCTAGATCTAGGAGGCTGATTTATATGTATGCATTATTATAGTCTTATCCCATTTTAGTATAATCATCTCCATGGTCTTTGGTTCGCTGGTTATCTATTGTTTGTGAATAAAAATAATTGCTTGCTTTCCATAGATCTAACTTTGTCCCACATCATTTTCTCTTCATGAGACATCTTTATCGCAACATTCATGCCATCTGTGGGAATCGCCTCCTACCTATGCATACGGAGTGTTGCATATGTGGAAGCGATCTGCTCGAGCCACGAGCCCTTGATCGCAATATTCACGCTATCTATGAGAACCACCTCTTATCTACATATACAGAGTATTGTACTTGATATGGATCAAAGCAGACAATATCTTCGACTAAGTTAGATGACAAAAAAGTACTCTTCTCTCTGCAAGACAAAAGGCAAAACTATGAAACCCTATACCATAGCGCCGGAGATTGAAATGGATAATACCTAATATATATATATATAGGAGCGAAGATTGATCTATTCGAGTCACGAGTCCTGGACTGTAATACCTTTATTTCTTGAATCCGGTTCGGAGAATGTTAAGCCCCTCAATTCTCCTCCGGACTGAATCCACCAGTGTCTCTTATAATTGCGGTACATTAACGGGAGTCTTCTGGTGCTTTTTTTTTTTTTTTCCGCAGATACCGAGAGCTAGCTTGAGAAGTTAGTTGTTATGGAGGAAATGGCACATGAGATCACTGATCACATCTGAGTTCATCCAAAAGTTCTGAGATGGTACCTTGGGTTTCTATTTTTCGTAACGGTGAAAAAAAAAAAAAAAAAATCATATTTGTTGTGCCATTGAAAATAAAGAATAATAAAAAGCAGCACCAACCATCTGTCTGAAAGGTGCTCTATGTTTTTAATGTTCGTTATTCGTTGATTCTGAAAGAATATGCTTGAGCATGCATTCAGCTAATTTAGCCTTTCCTTTCTTTAATCAAATTCCTCAGTGAGGCTTGAGCCAAACCCCTGGCAACAAAGAGCCCAACCGCAATAGACTTGGCAAAGTCTATTCATTGACTCTTTACACCACTACTGCAATAACGTTCCGTCCCTTCACTCCCGTGCCCATGCCTGGGTTTCTAAGGGTAGGGGTCTTTCTTGCCAAGGGCTTGGCACAAGCCTCATCAAGGGCTTCGGCAAAGGGAAAAGATCGACTCGGCAGATGCGGAGGTAGTCGAGCGCAGCACAGATTTTGAAAATAAAAAATCCAGAAAAATCCATAAATCCACGGCAAACTACTTAGCAATAACCTAGCTTGCTTACCGGGTTGATTGCTCTCTATGGATGGACAAGCATTTAACAGCAAAATACCTTCTACACTATATGCGGTGTAGCTCCGCGGACACCATCCGTAGTATTCTTGCACAGAACTGGAGCGAAATTTTTTTCTTTTTTGAGTGCTGCACTCTGGCTCTGTGCGAGAGACAATCACCGTAGGCGGTGGACACCGCCCATATAGAAAGAATTTCCTTTGATGTGCAACATATTGCAATGTTTTCTATATGGGCCGGCCCAACTTTCATTACACGGGCATATCCATGTGGTTTGCTGAAGTCTAACATGTGGAGATTTCTGGATGTCAAACTCTCAAGTTCATTGAATAGGGAAATGGGTGGCTGCTCATGCACCTAAGACTTGGTAATGCAGAACCCTAGACCCGATTTATTTGGGACAGAGGTTGTGATGAAGGATTCACCTTCTTTTGTCTGAATCTATTGTTGGATCGCTCAATTGTCACTTCGAGACCTGTGTAGATGGATGAATCAAGAAGTTCGGAGTGTTTTAAGATCCATGCATAGTGTGATCCAATGGTCTTTATCATGAAAGAGGATCGATCATTCTTTACACCAAACCAATTTATCTGGCCTTAGTGCTTCATCTTTTCTGCATCGCCCTAATGTTAATCAGTGCTCCTCCTAAGACAATAAATGCCAACTCACTGCTGATTAATCTCCATAATAATGACTAAATTTTCAAAATGGATTTGCTAGCCATTTAATGACTTACCTTGGTCTTTGTATAAATGAAAGTGAGCATCTCCCATATACTGGATGTTATCTAGAGTGTCGAGCATCAATTCTACTGAACCTCCCACCTAATGATGCACTAGGTGGCTTCGAGCTCAATGTTAGCATGAATTACCTGCATTCATTTAAAAAAAAAAAATCATTGGAAGTTTTTGTCTAAATAAATATCTCATAATATTGCGGCAGGAACCTGGAGCTGTCGAAGCGGAATTACTAGGTGTTGGGGATAAACCTCGCTTCCACCAAAGTCCAATCGGATGCTCAGCCGATAATGCAACCGGTAGTCAAGGAAAAGCTTCAGCGGACAAGCCTTAGCCGAGCTTCTTAGCGGTCGAGCCCTTTTCGAACCTTTTCAGCCAGCCGAATTTCTTCAGGAGCCGGACTCCCCTAGACATCTTCTTCGACTGGGCTTCTACGGAAGCTGAACTCCTCAGCGGTCGAGCTTCTTCGGGATCCCAGTAGACGAGCCTTAGCCGAACTCCATCAGCCTTCTAGACTCCTTGGTGGTCGAGCTCCTTCCGAACTTTCTAGCGATCGAGTTTTAGCCGAATCCCTTCAACTGGCCGAACTCTAGCAGCCGGGCTTCTATGGAAGTCGAATTTCTTGTGGACTTCTCCAACAGCTGGGCTTCTATGAAAGCCGAACTTCCTCCGGGATCCTCTAGTAACCGGGCTTCTACGGAAGTCGAACTCCTTACAGACTATTGACGGATTCCTACAGGCGATCCCATTACTAAATGGTTACACGATAATAACGATCGGCATTTATCAGGTCAATAACGATCGGCATTGATTAGGATGGTTACTACAATCATTAATAAAGGCAGTTACAACAAACTCCGCCTATAAAAAGGACCATCCAGATATGCTTACAGTATGTTCTAAAACTCTTCTTTCCTCCTCGAAACTCTACCGAAATCTACACTGAGCACTCTATATCTGTTGGCCAGAGCTAACTTGACCGTCGGAGGGTCCTGCCGGAGCCACCCCCATCGGCTCCAGACAGGACTTTATTTTGCAGGTCACCGACGGCGACCTCATCCTCCTCCACTCCAGTTCAATCCGGTGTCAACCAAATTCTGCACCAACAGATTTGGCGCTAGAAGGAGGGCTCTCTATTCTTGAGGTTTCCTCGATTTTAAAGGAGTGCTCAGCAGCAATCTAAAGTTCTTCCCAGAGAAAATGCCTCCCAGGAGAGCTTCGACCCGACGATCGACGGCCTCCACGGCCCGATCCTGTCCAGATCCATCTGCTCCTATTTCAGCTCCGATAACTTAGATTCCATCTGTACCCATGGTAAATACGGAGCAGTTCAACCTACTTGTCCAGCAGGTCCGCAGCCTCGCCGAGATGATGCAGGCCATGCAGCAGCCCCCAATGGTGACTTCACCAGAAAAATTGCCATCAGGATGTCGGAAACCGGCCCTAAGAAAGAGTACCTGGGCCAACATACCCGTCGACCCTGAGAAGGAGAAACAGAGAGTTAAGGATCCGTGTTCGGATCATGGTTCTCCTCCAGAGGAGACCTTTTCCATTTATAATCTGAAGTCCCCCAAGATCTGCAACTAAGACGACGCCCTCGATCACAGATTGCGGAAGATGGATCGACGGATTGAAGAGCTCGGCCACGTCACCTCGGCTCATCATATCGATGTCCGCACCGATCCTTCTTTCTCCCTCCAGATTATGTAAGAGCCCATTCCACCGAACTTTAAGCTCCCTCAACTTGAAAGCTACGATGGAACCTCTGATCCGATTGATCATCTGGAGGTCTTCCGGACCATGATGCTACTCCATGATGCTTCAGACGCCATACTGTGCCGAGCCTTCCCATCTACCTTAAAGAAAGTAGCAAGAAACTGAAACTCGACGTTGAAGTCGGGTATGATCTTCTCTTTTGACCAAATGAGCCATCAGTTCGTGGCTCACTTCATCAGCAGCCGACGTCCGCGCCGAAGTTCGAATTCTCTGATGAACGTCAAGCAGAAGTAGGAAAAATTCATCCGGACTTACGTCACCCAATTTAATGCTGCGGCATTGAAGGTCCGGGACCTGGACCAGTCTGTTGCGATGGCCACACTCAAGGGTGGCCTTCAGAAGAATGACTTGCTGTTCTCCCTGAAAAAAAGTATCCCAGAGATTTCATCGATCTGCTGGATCGGGCCGAGGGATATGCCCATGCGGAAGAAGCCTTCAAATTGAAGGATGAAGAAGCCTTAGGAGAGTGGTGGACAGACGAGTATAATAGATCCACCGTCGATGGAGAGCCGAGCGAAGTTCGGCCGCGCTCACGGACTCTCCCCGGACGCAGGTGAGCTTGAACTCCTCGAGCTCGCCACCAAGGAAGCTCCGACAGAAGGGTGCAAAGAAGTCCTCCTCTCGGAAGGTTCTGCGACTACGCCCCCCTCAACGCTCCTCGAATTTAAATTCTCACGAAAGTTAAGGACCAGCTACCAAGACTAGAAGGATTACAATCTCGCCTAAATAAACGTGATCGAAGCAAGTACTGCCTCTACCATCGCGACCACGATACTGAGGAATGCATTCAGCTCCGAGATGAAATCGAGGAGCTCGTCAGAAAGGGGCGGCTGAGTAAATTCCTTCAACGCCAGCCTGAAGCAGAAGAAGATCAGCCAAGGGCGCTATCATAGCCAGAAATAACAAGGAGGTCGGCCACCTCACGGCATCATCAACGTTACTCCTGGAGGAGCTTGGTACTTCGATGATTCGTCATCTTCCAGCATCAAAGCCAAGAGAAGCTTGCTCCAAATTAAGGAGGCCAGCATGAGATAGAGGAGGTCGTTCGACCCGAAGCTTATCGCCTAAAAAAATTGGGAGGAACAATGCTACCACGACCCTGAAACATAAAGAATTTGGGGATGCGCTGCCAGTAACTTTCTTTCAACAAAATTCTCTCGATTCAATAATATTGTTTCTTGGTATAAAAACTACGTGATGACAGAAAAGAAACAGTCAATAGTTGCCATGTTAGGAACAGGAGGAGAACCTCATCCTAACACGAGCAGGTCAAAGACCTCCAACCTCGACTAAAGATAAGATCTCTTCTGAGCGACCGAGCAGGTCAAAGACCTCCAACCTCGGCTAGAGATAAGATTTCTCCCGAGCGATCGAGCCAACCTCGGCCAGAGATAAGATCTCTTTCGAGCGACCACGACAACCTTGGCTAGCCAACCTCGACCAGAGATAAGATCTCTCCCGAGTGACCGCGACAACCTCGACTAGAGATAAGATCTCTTTCGAGCGATCGAGCAAGTCAAAGACCTTCAACCTCGGCTAGAGATAAGATCTCTTTCGAGCGACCGAGCAGGCTAGAGATAAGATCTCCTCCGAACGATCGAGCAGGTCAAAGACCTCCAACCTTGGCTAGAGATACGATCTCTCCTGAGCAACCGAGCCAACCTCGATCAGAGATAAGATCTCTTTCGAGCGACCGAGCCAACCTTGACTAGAGATAAGATCTCTTTCGAGCGACCGAGCAGGTCAAAGACCTCCAACCTCGGCTAGAGATAAGATCTCTCCCGAGCGATCGAGCCAACCTCGGCTAGAGATAAGATCTCTTTCGAGCGACCGCAATAATCTCGGCTAGAGATAAGATCTTTTCTGAGCGACTGAGCAGGTCAAAGACCTCCATCCTCGACTTGATATAAGATCTCTTCCGAGCGACTGAGCCAACCTCAGCCAGAGATAAGATCTCTCCTGAGCGACCGCGATAACCTTGGCTAGAGATAAGATCTCTCCCGAGCGATCGAGCAGATCAAAGACCTCCAACCTCGGCTAGAGATAAGATCTCTCCCGAGTGACTGAGCCAATCTCGGCTAGAGATAAGATTTCTTCCGAGCGACCGAGCAGGTCAAAGACCTCCAACCTCGGCTAGAGATAAGATCTCTCTCGAGCGACTAAGCGAACCTCGGCCAAAGATAAGATCTCTTCTGAGCGACCGCGACAACCTCGGCTAGCCAACCTCGGCAAGAGATAAGATCTCTCCCGAGCGACCGTGACAACCTCGGCTAGAGATAAGATCTCTTCCGAGCGACCGAGCAGGTCAAAAACCTCCAATCTTGGCTAGAGATAAGATCTCTCCCGAGCGATCGAGCCAACCTCGGTTAAAGATAAGATCTCTTCCAAACGACCGAGTAGGTCAAAGACCTCCACTAGAGATAAGATCTCTCCCGAGCATCCAAGCCAACTTCGGTCAGAAATTAGATCTCTTCCGAGCGACCGCATCAACTTCGACCACAAAAGATGAGATCTCTTCCGAGAAAACCTCTGGGGTAGGAGATATGATCCCTCGAACTTCAACTTCAACGAGTGCGGAGACGGGAAAGGACTTCGGCAGTCGCCTGTTTTGGTACTCCCTTTCTTCGAATTTCAAACTCGGGAGTGGGGGGACTATTGTTGGGGATAAACCCCGCTCCCACCGAAGTCCAATCGGATGCTCAACCGATAATGCAACTGGTAGTCAAGGAAAAGCTTCAGCGGACAAGCCTTAGCCGAGCTCCTTAGCGGCTGAGCCCCTTTCGAACCTTTTCAGCCGATCGAACTTTTTCAGAAGCCGGACTCCCCCAGACATCTCTTTCGACCGGGCTTCTATGGGAGCCGAACTCCTCAGCGGCCGAGCTTCTTCGGAATCCCAGCAGACGAGCCTTAGCCGAACTCCATCAACTTTTCAGACTTCTTGGTGGCCGAGCTCCTTCTGAACTCCCTAGCGATCGAGTTTTAGCCGAATTTCTTCAACCGACCGAACTCCAGCAGTCGAACTTCTACGGAAGCCGAACTCCTTGTGGACTTTTTCGGTAGCTAGGCTTCTACGAAAGCCGAACTCCTTACAGACTGTTGACGGATTTCTATAGGTGATCCAACTACTAAATGGTTACACGACAATAACGATCGACATTTATCAGGTCAATAACGATCGGCATTGATAAGGACGGTTACTACAATCATTAATTAAGGCAGTTACAATAAGCTCCACCTATAAAAAGGACCCTCCAGATACGCTTACAGCAGGCTCTAAAACTCTTCTTTCCTTCTCGAAACTTTGCCAAAATCCACACTGAGCACTCAATATCTGTTGGCCAGAGCTAACTTGATCGTCGGAGGATCCTGCTGGAGCCACCCCCATCGGCTTCGGATAGGACTTTGTTTTGCATGTCACCGACGGCGACCTCATCCTTCTCCACTTCAATTCAATCCGACGTCAACCAAATTCTGCATCAATACTAAGTTTGAAAGTGCAAGAGTCCTCAGGGCCTCTTTTCCTACCCAAGGAAGGCTGAGGTTCACCTAATTACGCGCAAATTTGAGAAGTCTGGTTCTATCGGACCAATCAATTATTACCTATTTTTTGACTTGTGAGTTGTGTAGCAAGGTTCTGGTTCCATGTAGTTTTGGTTTCGACAGTTTTGGGGCATTATCACTCCAAGTTTCGGGGTCCCTATCAAAAAATGAAGAAAAAAATAAAGAAAGAGAAGCCAAAAAATGTTATTAGATGATAGTTTAGAGTATTATTCGTTATATAGGTCTTATATTTACATACTTTCAATTTTTTTTTTGACTGAAAGTTTAATATTTTGCATTTAAGCAAAAGTTATTAAGCATGCTGATAATTTATACCATGAATATATGTGCATATGCATGTATATGTATAAATGTATGTGCATATTTATTTATACATATACATATATACTTACTAAACTTAGTTGTTACTTGTGAAGATTTTTTGTTGCTATCATGCTCAAGTCTTTTCTTCTTTTTCATTTGAATGCCTACATATATTGAATTTAGGCATTTGCTTTCTCTTACATTGGAAGCTTGGAGGCATTCAATCACGCATATGCAGTTTTGGAAATGTTATATTTTATATAAAATATCGTTCTTGTGAAGTCTACATGGGTATAAATGAAAGTAGTGGTTATGGAGGGAGTTGCTCACTTCATCAACCAGCAGAAGGCACAAGAGATCACTATTCACATCTACGATTTTATCCAGGTTCTTACTTGGTGTATTGTTTCCCAAATTTTGTAATGGTGAAATCATTCTAGCGTCTCCACAAACACTTTATTTTGCAGAGATAAATGTTCATGCATGGGAGAAAATGCAATAGAGACAACAGCAAATGAGAAGGAGACATTTCTTCCAATGCCATTAAATCTTAAGCTTTATATACTCCTCAGTCCTCACTTCAGATTCCATCTAACAGGGATCTAAGAAAAATCAAATTTTTATTCTTGTAAATTTGTTGTGCTAACTAATGCACTGAAGCATAAAATCCAGCTCAAATCCGATGAGAACAGGGAATTTATTGGCAAATCTTCCTATTATACTACAGCTTCAACCACCAAATGGTATTTTACGCCTCTGGACATCAAAGTGGACATCTATTAAACCTGTTATTCCAGCTGTAATCTTTTGCCCCACTCTAACGGGGCCGACGCCCTGAGGAGTACCTGCATAGAAAGAATCGGTAGCTCAGTAAGGCAAAGAAATAGTAATATACAAAATGGTGAAATGCCACAAAGTTTAATATGGTAATACCAACATCAACTTGATAGCAAAATAGTGTGAATTCTGAAGAATTAGAGTGCTAAAGAGTAAGCAAAGGTAAATAGTAGTAGTAGTATTTACTGAATCAGTGAAGAGTGAATAAATATTTTTGGAATTCTTTAAAGAAGTACCAAGAATATGGATCCAGAACTAGTCAGATGAAATAATATAAGCAAGCAAACTTTTTGAAGATATTAAGGCAGATGTAATTGTATGAGTTGAAAGATTTTCAGGAATACCAATATATACAGATTAAGGGAAGGTGGCTGAGATAATATCGCTGTCAGAGATTAGTGTTGTGTGAGATTTTTAGAAGACAATTATAACTAAGGCCATCATAAGTATGAGGACAATATTAAGGCAGGTATAATTGTACAAGTTGAAAAGATTTTCAGGAATACCAATATATACAGATCAAGGGAAAGGGGCTGAGATAATGTCACTTTCAGAGATTAGTCTTGTTGGAGATTTTTAGAAGACATTTATAACTCAGGCCATCATAATGATGAGGAAATGTAAACTACTAAAAAAAACTGAGGTGCTTATAAATAAAATAAACTTAACAAAAGAGGACAACATTGAGATGAGTGTGTAATAAAACAAATGAATGCATCATATTTATCAGAATGGAATATAAACTTTTAGTAGTTATCATAGCATAAACCAGCACAAAGAAAATATGCTTGCAGTCAACCAGGGTCACCAATCCACTTTTTCTTCTAGTCAATTGCTTATATATCCACTCTCAGATGATGTGGAAGGAAACCAACAATATAGGCACTAGAGGAACCCATTTTAAATGTTTATGACAGATCCTTGGCACGTACAAAGACCATTTGGATATGATCAGTCTTGGTTTCAAGAGGATTACATATTAAGACTTGATACTATATCGTGCACTAGATCATGACATGTGGGATGCACTAGAGAGGAAGAATGGATGACTGTGACCCCTCCCTATGTTTAAACAAAGTAGTAAAGGGAGACAGAGTCCACTGAGATAACAATTAATTTGGATGCCAGATTTCTGCTACTTCTTCTTCTTGAGATGACAATATCTTTGGACACGGGAATTCTGGTTTCTTCTTCTTATTCCATAGGTTCCCTACTCACGTAACTGCAATAGATTGTTGAACGCATGACTGACAACCATCATGAAAGAGTTCGCTATATATTAATATAGATTAGTAAAAAGTACACTTAAATCAACTCTATATTTAGTAGTTTGAATTGCCCATGGCATTTTCAACACAAATAACCAAATATGGCAATCTATATCTTCTGATGGATGCCAATGATAACATATGCAACTGAATTTTATACCAGCCACTCTTTTTTTTTTTTTGCGCTACAGATATCATAGATGCAGTAAACACATCTTTAAGTCTTTTGAATGGTAATTCATGCCGATAACTCTAGCATGTGCCTTCTACTTTGAATAATCCATTAATCTTAAAGTTGATACTCACGTGGCTTCTGGCTTCTAATAAGTCTAAGAAAGTGCAGAATTTGAGTGCAAAAGGGTCTGTGAATGAAAAGTGAAGTTACCAGTTAAAATCACATCTCCTTCCATAAGTGTCATAATTGAACTGATATGACTGATGAGAAATGGAAGCTTGAAGATCATATCTTTAGTTGAGCCCTTCTGCCTAAGTTCATCATCCACCTGGTAAAGAATGCTGGTAAGTTAGCTTCATAGAAAAATTATGAAAAGCATTAATAATTAATTATCAGATACTGCCACATCATACGGGATAATGAAATTCTGAGCGGAGAATTCAATCAAGTACCTTTAACCACAACTCCAGATTGTCAGGATCCATCACAGCTGACTTGGGCAGCTGCATTCAAATAGGTAAGTAAGAGGGTAAAATTACAACCTTGAACTTGCAAATATCCTTGTCGAATGCTTAGCTATGAACCATGCCTCACAAGCAGAGGTGCAGATGATCACAAACCTCGTGAAAGCTAGGAAAAAATCAAAAACTTGAATAAATGAGTGTGCATTTGGAATCTCAATAAACTGCTTGTCTACCTTGGGCCATAACTGTAGAGAAGGTTATATGACATCAACTTGTTCTGTTACATGTCTGAAGAGAAAATTCTCCTCTCCAAATAATACTACAATTGGGTTTAATATGATTCCTGCTTCAAAATGTACCTAGATATGAAGTGTTCATTGAACTTTGAGATCTCATCCTTGTAGGTAAGATCCAACAACAATTTGATTAGGAGCAAAAGATGCCCTTCTTAAACAAAGAAATATAGACTAAAAGTACAGGCTTGCTTACAACTGCACTGATTGGAGTGAACGTGTCCTGCCCTTTGGCCACCGTCCATGGGAGACCTGCTGACTGCAAATAACACGACAATTTCTCAGCTATTGGAAACATCAGTTTCTCATAATCACGATATACTAGCATGCACAACTATGTCATTATTGCAGAAATTTAAAAGTGGAGTTATCATATTGCACAACTGGAAATACTTTTTCAATTCTATAACATTAATATATCACTATTTCATCACCCTAACCAAAAAAAAAAAAAGTATAATATTATGATAAAAAATACAGAAAAGTGTGCCCTTGCTTTACTTTCCCCTGGAATCTTTATCCATAAAGTTACTGGAAACAACAGGGACATATAAATTTCTATTTTTTTTTAAATCTCAGGTATTAGAAAAAAAAGTAAGGCTGGAAATGACCCAGGCCACCATGGAGCCCACTATTCTGGCTATGGTGATCAACGAATGGAATTTGGCAGACAATAAGCTTAGATATCTATACCCAATAGAACAGTTCCATCTTTCACAGTAAATATCAAGTAAGTGAGCTATCTCTCAGTACCTAAATCTGTAACCTAGCCATATAACTTAAGTTGATCTTATATAATGCTAAAGGTTATATCTCTCGAAACCAATCAAGATAATGTTGACATCATACAAGAAAGATAATGAATAATGAAGAAAGAGATGTTAATGGAACTATTTCATTTAATTATGCCCTGTGTCACATTATCCCTCCATTACTATATTATGAGATTTTATGATCCTTACATTACAACAAACTCATCCTAATGCATAATTTTTTAGCATAAAATGATTGCAATAATAAAATCCAATTTTTGGGACCTTTAGAGGCAATCAGTCTGGAGATTGTGGAGTTGAATTTTCCATTCTTAGTGTAATAGAAGATCAACAAGGAACTCAAATTAGAATTTAGATCAGATAATCTAGTTAGGTGCATATTCAACAATAGATAGCTTCCCCCAACAAAGGTTGATGTGTACCTGCAATTTTCTGATCCTCTATCATCCAATCAACTGCATTTAAATGTATCATGCAAATACCTATTATACCTCACTGGATCTTTGGCCATCTTTAGATATTAGATAATTGATGTGGATATTTGGATGATAAATTATGAGATGATCAAAAATAAGGAAAGCAAAGAGAGGTTTGTGGACACATGTAGAGACACATATACACAAATGTATATAGTGGCTATATAGAAGATACCACTACCTAATTATTTTTTCAAGAAAAAAATAATGCTGAAACTTTCCACCTTTGCAGAAGATTGGATTTCTCTTGCAGTCATATCCAAAGCAAGTGCATAACCTGCAATTGTTCACAAGCAATTAACTTGGTTATCTAGAATAAGTATCCATTTCATTTCACCTATAGCATTTATTTTAGAATAGGAGAAGAGAAGCACAGTCCCAAATATTATGGACATGGTATCCCTATTGGGTAGACTGTAGAAGGTACAGAATGTAACTACTGTTCTTCTAAGGAATCATGATAAGCAGACACTTTAATATTAAAAGTTCTACAGGCACAGTTAGTGCACGTTGTTCCATGTCAAAATTGCTATAAGCTAAATTTCCACTCAAAAGGTAAAAAAAAAAAATGATGTCATGCAACTCATGGCGAATGCTATCAAAACATAAAAACATGCAAAATTACACGGTCCATATCACAGCAACACATGGATTAAGCAAATGTTGCTTGCTTTACATACTAAGAAGAACTATAATGACCATTATAACTTAAAAGAGAAAAAGAAAGATTATATTCAAAAAGAAATTGCTGAACACATGATAGATATTAGCCATAAAATGAAAAAACGAAAAACATCTCTTGTCATTTCCCATTAAGTAGAAATACGATATAAGAGTACTTTACTGAGCCAATGCTTCAACATACAAGCTAGCCCAATGTGCACTATAACACTAAAACAACTCCTTGAAGAGTTCCTACGATAAAATAAACAAATAAAAATGATAATATTATAATTATTTGCTACCTGCACCTTTTCATGGAGCTGCCAAGTGAACCTCATCATTGCAATGAAAAAATGAATTTTATCCAAGCACTCCAGTCCAAGTGAAAGATTGATTTTACCAATTATCAATCCAATATTTGCATTGTAACCAACACACACACCAACACACACACACACGCGCACACACACAGAGGGAGGGAGGGAGGGAGATGCCACTTCAGGGTAAGCTGACAACTGGTGTTAGGGCCTAGCCTTGACTACTACTACTACTACTATTATATCAAAGATATCACCTTTAGCACCCCAAAATTCTCAGAAATCCAGTATCACCAGCATGTATTAAGATTCAAAATTAACTTCGTTTAAAAGGCAAGGGGTACTAAAGCTGGAGTTCATCGATACCTCCCACGTAGTCCATGGCGGTGGCCTCCGCGACGTCGCGAGCCTTCTTCCCGATGACGACGGCCAGCTCCACCTCATGATCGAGTGATTCTTGCGTGTGTGGGACCTCGATGGTTCCTCCATTCTGGAGGTAGGAGGAGGTGGGCTTCAAGAACAACACCGGCTCCTGAAAAAGGGGAAAAAATCAAACATGGAAACAAACGTACATGAGATCCACTGACGGAAAGCAGAAAGAAAAGAGTATGAATCCAAGATATGTGACTCGAATCTGAATCAGAAAAAAAAATATAACCTTGGGGACGGCGTTGCCGAGTTCCTTGGCGTGGGCGGCGTAGTTCCGGCCGACGCCGACGATCTTGGTCCCGATGCTGAGAAGCTTCTGAGATGCTGCCACCGCTGCCATGGCTACACGTCAAGCCTCTGAAACCCTAATTCCTCGATCGATCCACGCCAGAGTCTCTAGACGGGAAAGATGGGTAAGAGATCGGGTGACGGCTGTAATTAAGCCAACGGATGAAGGGTGTTTCAGTAAACTCGCATAACGTTCGTGCACATGCCTTGCGCCCGATTCGCATCGGCTCTTTGGCGCATCGCTGCCCGGTTGGAAGAAGGGTCTCCATTTATGACACATAATAATAATGATAATTATGCTAGCCAGCTTGTTATTATATAACTATGCTAAATTATTATTTACCATTGGCTCCACTGTTCTTCTTAATACAATAATAGTTCGAAAATTTGTCAGCCGCAAAGGATAATTTTCCCCTTTTTTGTTTTTTTTTTTCCTCAGGTGAGCAGCGGATGGAGCAGAGAGTATCATCGTCTATCTGTTATTATTATCATTTTTTTACAACAGTAAACAACCGTTTTACTATTAATTATTTTGTTCAGCAAATGAATTCGATTAAGGAATTAAACAATAAAAGACAGCCGCCATCTCATCATAACAATGCATAATGGTCTTGATTAGAATTCATCCTTCCGGAAGTATCAGCGTGCTAATCTTCCGGTGATTTCCGAAATCTAACGTAGGGTGGAATCTTTAGATCCTCATGCACTGAGAATGAGCCACGTAAGCACCTTTTCAAGAATCTAGTTTTTTCTCTGTTTTTTTTTTCCAATGTTAACATGAGCCCCCAATAGCTTGCCAGATTGTAATCTAGGCAATTCCAATCAGTTCGATCATCTTGACAACAAGGACATTCATCAGCTTTTAGGAAAACAAATTCCTCAAAATTGTGTCAGGCGAGCACCGAATGCTCCACTTTCTAGTGTTTGATCTTCCATGCGACGGCACCTTCACTCGAATTACCATCGACGAATTCCTTTGCTAAAAATAGATTTTACTCTACATTCATGATTCACCACCAAAACCGAGGATCACCAATCTAATGGCTGTCTACCGTTCAGACAAATCGAGCAAGTTCAAAAATCATCAACACATCTTTTCAGCAAGTTCTACCCCTAAATTTATCAGGTGCATTACATCTTATTAGCAAGAACCTGACAAGTTCGTTGGGTTATTCTTAAACCAAAGGAATACATCGCCACTGAAATTGGTACCAGAAATCTGCTTGCTAGAGAAAAAAATTCATCAGCTCAGCTTCAATTGATGATCCATCAACATGTTACCAGCCGACACAACAGATTTTGTCAAGCAAGCAAGTGGTGTTTCATACTGCCACTTTCAAGCAACTATATCTGTTACAGAAACCCAAAGTCGCAACATATTCCACGACCAAATAACTTGACTAAGAAGCAGACCATCAAATATTTCTGATGAAATAACAGCGATGTAACTGCTTCGAGTGCTGAATCAAATGGACAAAAAAGTTGTGGGCTGCTTCTCTTTCCCATGTCCTAAAATCTGAAACATAACAAGAGATTCCAAACGTAGAGAGAAGATACCGTAGAGTTTAGGTGTGCCCTTGGAATAACTAGAATGAGACTCAAACCCTAAATCCCCTGCTGTTCCTTCTACCTCTGGCCCTCTCAAATTTCCTCCCCTTGGAACGAACATAAGGCTATCTATATAACAATTTCATACGTCCACTGCTGAGAAGATACGTGCTTCCATCAGAAATTTTTAACATGGTACTCAATGTTCAAGCAACGGACAGACCTTTATTATTCAGTACTAGTTGTAACAGAGAAACATAAAGAAGCATAACAATCAAGTTGGATCTCATTATCCAAAGGGACGTACCATCCATCATATAGATCTAAATGTTGATATCCTACAATGATCAATCAAAGGATGGGATTCAGATGTTTAGGGCCATTTTGATTCATATCTTAAGATCCGGATCATGAACCAGAAAATTTTAGCAACACTGGCTGGAGTAGTATCTGATGTTTATCATCATCATTATCAGGTTATCTGGTACCAAATGGACAAATTTTCAAACACAAAGCACACAGCTAACTAACAAATACTATAGTACTTATGAGTAAATATGGTGGTTTTGCATGAAATCTGCCAACACAGCCCTACATCTTCACAACTCTTGGTTGTCGAATCTTTTATAAATAAAAAAAATTGTTTAATTGAAGAATTTATGTACTCCATAAGCCCTCAACATGTAGCAATGCCAACAATAAGTGCATGCTTGGAATCGGAAGAAAATCAAGAAAAACCAGTCTTGTTCTTAATGATCTTCACCAATCTTATCTCTTAGAATGATTTCCAACCATGTATCTAGATTGATTGATTGATTGATCATATAACCAGATTGTAGCTGGTTTGTTCTTTAACAAATACCAGTTCAACAATGATCATCTAATCACACACCAAACAAATTATAAAAAATGAGAAGCAAAAACTGCAATATTCGTTTAAGAATAAAGAAATGTACGCCATCAACCAGCACACCAACAACGACCAGTTTGCAGACATTTGAAAGGCAAGTAATGAGAAGTACCAATTAAGATTGTTAAAACATGCACCGATGCATGGATATATAGTTTCCTCGCATATATACACACCAACAAAGAGGGAGAGAAATAAGACAATAATTCAAGAATTAACACACCCAGGCACTAGATGACATCAAAAGGAATCAAAATCTGAATGCACAAGATGATAAAGAACAGCAAAAGATCAAAAATAAAACTCTGCTCAGATACTATAGTGGTTTTTATTCCTTCATGTTCCATGTAATGGAAGGTCTCATAATGAGCTAGGTTAAAGACAATATCATCACTGCCTCAAATCATCATAACAAAAGAAAATCATAATCAAATCCTAGATGTGCAAGCCTTGAAGTTGAGGTCACAAATATGAGAACATATTGAACTATTGACAAACTATAAATTGTCTAAGACGCAAGACAAGCTAATGCCATGCGTACAGCAGTGAAGCCTTGATCACATGCAAATCAACAATATTCCAAAGCCTAGAATCAAATAATAGTGGTATTTCAAGTTGTTAAATAAACCAAACATTGGATCCCAAACTAGACAAATGGTATTATATTATCATCCCAAAAAAAAAAAAAAAAAAAGTGAAAATTCCCTCAGATAAGCATATAATGAGTTCTTCAGCAAATGATCTCAGCATTAGCATGGTTGGTATAAGCATCACAGTGAACCAAAATTGGGTCAACAATTATAGAGTAGACCTAGATCTTACAATTGGTGAAAACTCTTATATAATATGATGCATATTTAACTATATATATATATATAGAGAGAGAGAGAGAGAGAGAGAGAGAGACTGGGATCTGGTCAGAGAGAGATTGGACTCTGCTTGACCGGATCCCAGTCGGCCTCCTAGATCAGTGTGCATATCAAAGTATGGCCTAATAGCTAACGGATAGTGTTTGGCTACCATTTGGCTGATATGATGCTATTTAAAAAAAAAAAGAGAGAGAGAGAAAGCTTTGAATGGGGGGCGACGTAAGGCCACGCATGCACCCCTTCCTCCCGTCTCTTCTCCTCTCTCTCCCTTTCAAAATCAATTGCCTTCTTCTCTCTCCAAACCCCCCCAATCTGCATCCATCGTCCTCTTTTCTTCTCTCTCTCCGACCACCATCCTCATCTCCACCAAAGCCCCTCTCCGGCCACCATCTTCATCTCCACCAAAGCCCCCAACCTACGGCAACCATCCTCTCTTCTTCGTCCTCATCTCCTCTGAAACCCCCCAGCCTTGTGGCCACCATCCTCTCTTCTTTCCTCTCTCTGGCCACTATCATCATCTCCTCCGAACCCCCCCAACCCATGGCCACCATCCCTCTTCTTCTTCTCTCTCCGGCCACCATCCACGTCTCCTCCAAAATCCGCCCAAACCTGCGGCCACCACCATCCTCTCTTCTTCTATCTCTCCAGCTACCATCCATGTCTCCTCCGAAAGCTTCAAAGGCCACGCATGCCTCCTTCCTCCTATCTCTTATCCTCTTCAAGCTATGATATGACTGTTGTAGAAAAAACAAACAAACACCTTTATATATAGGGATGAGACTCTTCCCTCTATTTTTCCTCAGAAGAAACTCTTCCAAATGAAACTCTCCCCTCTCTCTCTCGCCAGAAAAACATATTTCTTCCTCTCTCTTTCTTTATTCCTCCTTAGAAGAAACTTCTTCCCCATCTCTCTTCGGCATAAACACCCCCTGGCTCTCTCTCTCTCTTACATAAATATGTCGTCGGCTCTCGTTCTCCAGTGCAAACACATCGCCGCTCTCTCTCAGGTGCAAACACGTCACCGACTCTCTTTAGTGCAAGCGCATTGCCAGCATTTACTTCTCTCTCTCCCTCTCTTTTCGATGCAAACATCTCATTGGCAAAGTATACTTTAACTATTGTTACTTTATTAGAGGCTAAATATTTCATTGAGGGTATGAAATATATTTGTGTCATTTCAAAAAATTTATGATATTGAAATTATAGAGACACTTCGATGAGGATAACCCATACCTAGCTTAATTCATAAGACGGTAGATGGTTAGACTTTGGAATTTTGATTCGTTGAATAAGAATTATTACTATGATATGAAAAACAATCATATTTAATTCATTTATTATTACATTATTTAGATAAAAAGAGTATTTAATGAAAAAATTTTGTTCTTGGAAAGAAAGTAGATAAATTCGTTTATCAGTGTCATTTGGTAAAGTCAATTAAATGTTATCAATGAACTTGAGACTTACTAATTAAAAGATTTTTTAACATTCAATGATTATGCTTATATTTGTATGAATGATAAATGATTAACCTTTACCATGAGCTATAGTTTTAGATGCCTAGCTATATCTTTGATTTTACTTACTATAGCACTTCCTTTTAATAGAATAGCACCGATTTGAATTTGACATATAACACGGTCCCAATTTGATATGCATTAGTAAAATTGATCTATGCATTTAAGTGCTACTTATATTAACTCTAATTCATTGTCAATAATTAAATCGAATTACACATATCATGGATGTAGAAAGTATATATGATGATAACATGACAGTCATCTTTAGCACACCAACTACTTTTGTAGGGGAAGAAAATAATGTGCATGATCATATTTCACTTGATGACACTTCCAACTTATTCAACAATGATCATATAGAGAGGGCTTCTGAAGGAGAAGATTGTATCGACCAAACTCCAAATTCAGGAATGTTGAAGGTTTAGCATTGCATGAAGACATGATCTGGAGTAATAGAAGCCTACAACCAATATACATATAAGAAAGATTTTAGTATTCGGAAGGAATCATCTTATCAATCCTCCAATAGTATGGAGATCAGCAGACAACAATTTAAATATTGTAAAGAAAAGGTATATAAGCCAAAGATTAACATGCCAGTTGATGGACAAGATCAAGCAGCATCTATAATGCCATACAAGGAAGGATAGAGCATTCGTACTAGATGTAAAACAAAAATGCATATTAGAAAGAATAAAGTTGACAAGTGAAAGATCACAATGATTCATGATGTTCATAATCATGAGCTTATCCATAGCCCATCAAAAACTCACTTCCTTCAATTACATAGAAAGATCACCATAGAAGAAAAGAAGTTTATAGGAACTTTACATGAACAAAATATTTTAACTTAATAAATCATGAATGCTATCTCACAACTAAATGGAGGCATACGAAATGTAAGCTTCACTATGAAGGATTTAAGCAATCTTAGAACCAACCTCCAAAAATAGTTATTCAATATTGACCTGCAAACAACAGTTAATCATATCCGAACTCGGCAAGCCGAGAATCCAGCTTTCTTTTACCATCCAATTAGATGTCGATAATAGTGTCTAGAATATTTTTTGAATTGATGGAAAGTCAAGATTTTCTTACCAATACTTTGATGTTGTAACATTTGACACTACATATATGACAAACAAATATAGCATGCATTTTGTACCATTTGTTGGCATCAACCACCACATACAGTCATTTTTATTCGGTTGTGCATTAGATCAAGATGAGTGCACCAAATCATTTATTTAGATCTTCTAATCTTCTCTAGAGGCACTTTATGGCAAGCATCCAAAATGCATATTAACCGATCAAAATCCAGCAATAAAAAAGTTAATTGAACATGTTTTTTCTTATACTATCCATCGATTTTGTAAGTGACGTGTCCTAAAGAATATTAGAGAACATCTATCTATTCTTTTTTAATACAAAGGATGGACTAAAGAAAGATCTTCAGCATTGCATTAATGCTTCTATCTCTTCAGAGCAGTTTGAGCATCGTTAGGATGTATTTATCAAAAAGTACTCCTTAAAATCCAATGCCTACCTTGATCACTTGTTCAATATACAAGATCAATGGATGCCTGCGTACTTCAAACATATATTTTTTACTTCTATGCCTACAATACAGTGCAACAAAAGTATACACTCATTATTTAAAGATTACGTGGACAATCACATTAATACTTTCAAATTTCTTACTTAGTTTGAGGTAGTTTTGGAGAGCAGGTATCATCAAGAGGATGAGGACTTTCAGACATACCACGTTCAACCAACTTTATGGTCAAAGTACCCAATCAAGAAGCATGCTCTTGAAGTGTATACATAAACTATTTTTAAGCTTTTCAGGGAGCAACTCAAAATGACCACCATGTACAATATGGAAGAGGTGAGAAGTATAAGTTGTATGATATAATTAAGATTTAGGCCTCTAATAGAAATCTAACTAAGAAAATAGCAAACTGTATAACATGTATCATATTGGAAGAAAAATTTTCATGCTCATATCTAATATTTGAATTTAATAGTGTTCTATGTGCTCATGTATTAAGAGTTCTTATTGCTTTATGAATTCACTGTATCCCTACATAATATATATTAAAACACTGGATGAAATCTACCAAAGAAGGATGTGTTGATATGGCACAAAGTGTAGGTGAAATTCAGGAGGATACGACGTCAAGATTTACAAGATTCAATGGACTATGTAAAAAGCTTTTGAAATTAGCATATGATAATTGTACCATGTGTGAAATATATAATCTTATCATCAATGATGTAAAGTCCAATGAAAAAAATTGTTTACTGAATAAGAACCTACCTAAAAAACAAAGTATAACAAATGAGAGCTGTACTCAATTTCTGATCGTGATGATGCAATGTAGCCAAGTAGAAAAAATAAATAATAATTCTATCATATTAAAGATTCTCCAATTTTTAATTGTAGAGATTACAAAAAACTCAGCGGCTCAAGCATCGAACAGAGGGTGCAACGAAGAAATAGCGAACATGCAAGAAATGTCATCAAAAGGATCATAAAATACGAACATGCAAGGCAAATGTTCGTAAAAACTATATCTTCATAATTAATTTGTTTATCTAATTTTAACAAAATCTTTTCATGTAACTTACTAGATAGTTGTACTTTATGTAGGTAGATGATTTCAAAATCTACATCAGCAGCAGTTCATCTGAAGAAGAGGAATTCGACAATCGTGTAGGCTTATCGGTATTTTAGATCACGTGGTTATAATTTGGTTACGATGGGCACTATTTTGAGTCAGATAGATGTTATATGTAAATGATGTACATGATTTGTTCCATGATTAACATGTAAAGACGTATGGTTGTATATAGTTTTGAATGAATGTATGACTCCCATACAATAATACGATTTGCTTTGTTAGGTTGTGTATCTAATATTACATTGATCATTGTGAAGTTCATATATTTACTCTATGTGTTGTGTTATATTTTTTTTGACTTAATGGTATAGGATAAACAAGAAAAACACAATGATAATAAACCACAAACCGTATAATAACCACAAACTATGTATAATAAACAAAAAAAACTGCAATGATAAACACAAACCCTATCCTTTTTGGAGCAATGACATTATAATCATAAAATATCCCAGAATAAATATAAATACCATATAATAACCACAAACTACGTATAATAGATAAAAACTCTACAACGATAAACACAAACTGCCTAGAATAAATACAAACTCGAGGTCCACAAATTAGATGATCCAAGGGTCCTTCCAGGATAAACAACAAGAGAGGATGATAAATATTAACTCCTGCTGAAATAAACACAAACTATCTGAAGATAAACACAAACTCTAAATAATAAACATAAATAGATCTAGGATAAACATAAACTATTCTAGGTTGCTCTCTGCCCTTTATGAATTCATGACTGGATAAACACAAACTGCCTCAAAATAAACACAAATATCGTATAATAACCACAAACTGCATATAATAAATAGAAACCTAAGATAGTTTATGTTTATCCTGGATCTATTTGTGTTTATTATTTGGAGTTTGTGTTTATCCTCCAATAGTTAGTATTTTTTTAGCAGGAGTTAGTATTTATCCTCCTCTCTTGTTTATCCTAGGAAGAACCTTGGATGACCCAACTTGCCAACCTCAAGTTTGTATTTATTCTGGGTAATTTATGTTTATCATCGTAGAGTTTGTTTATTATACGCAATTTGTGGTTATTATATGGCATTTGTGTTTATCCTCCTCTTTCGTTGTTTATCCTAGAAGAATTCTTGGATCACCTAACTTTTGGACACCGAATTAGTATTTATTCTGCAATAGTTTGTGTTTATCCTTCTTTCTCATTATCTATCATAAGGGAGCACATATTTACCTAGTAGAGCAAACTCAAATTTCTGAATGAATAAGATTAGAACTCAAAAACAATGACAATTGACAAATGCTCAACAAAACCATTTTAGTACAAATAAGCTCAAATTGACTTGTTATAACTTTGAACACAAAATCATCTAAAAAACAATACTCACACCAATTATAGAACTGAATGATTATCAGATCTGTCAACAAACATGATATCAACATGTAAACAAACTTAAAGAAACACGAAGAACAAACTTAGATTTCAACAAATCATTGCTTCAATCATAGAGAACACAATTGATTCACCTGTTATAAATTATTTATGTACATGAAAATTATAATACCATTGCAGCAATTAAATTTTTTATATGGTTTCATACAAGTTTATTCACAAGAGATTTACAATACATCCAAATGTTTTGATACAATACAAATATCTTACAAATGTACATAAAGAGTGGAGCCAACACACATGGTCACAAAAATAGCACCAAACAAACTATGATAATTTCGCATCGCGACCCTTCACGATTACTTGTGCAGCATATCTGGCATGTAACTCTGGCACATGAGCCTCAATAATTGTGATCTGCCCCCTCATCCATTCCTTATACAATGCATAATGTAGATGACAAAATCAGGCCTACAAAATATTTCATCCTCACAGTCAATAAAACAAACAAATGATACCCTGGATTAGGGACTGAAAATTGAAAATATAATTTTTCCTAACGATATAAGGGGCATATTGCATTAAGTGACATGAGCCATATTTGGCATAGACCATTAGTTGGCACGGTGCATTACTTGGCACAGACTTGATTTGGCATGAAACATTAGTTGGCACGAACAAACTTAGTTCGCAGTTATAATTATATAATTTGGCACACTCAGTTCTTTCGAAAAAAATGGATCATGCATCTCTTGTGTATAATGTAAAAAAACTCTGGTAAATTAAATGATTATAATAATTACCTAGTACCCTACTATGGGTAATTAACAAAATGAAGCAGCCAACTATCTATATGAACAAAGTAGACATCTCATACCATCTTAGTCAACCAGGTCCCCTACAAACATAACATTGAAAATCAACCACATTGTCAGCAATGCATGGATATATACAACATTCGACAAATATGATTTTTACTCATAAATCTTCTAGCGACAGCCCTGTACTTTGCACCACCCATGAATGTATAGTGTCTGAAACATATGCCCTCTATATACATGATAAGTAGGTGCTAGTGTGACGAGCATATGGGCATGAACATCTGCTTGACTTCAGCCCATGTTGAGGCAAGAAGTCTTGCACATCTTTATCGGAAACCCTCCATATGTCCAACAACATGCTCTAAAAAAAGAAAAAAATTAAAAAATACATTAGAGTACACGTGCTTCAGCAAGACATATTATTACATGAAGAATACAAAATAATTATCATAAAGAAGGGTTGCAACAAAAAGATAAATTCCAAATATATTAAAGGATCAGTTAATGCATACTTCTGCAAGAGAGACTAAAAAACATCTATGACCTGCATAATCCATTGCAAAAAATGGAAATTAACTTATATTTATATTTAATTTATCTAACTTAGTACATAATACTTACACCGTCGTCAATTAAATTCCCAAATAGGATGTCATGAACCTACAATCGATTGATGATACTGATGTCATCAGTCCAAATCAATGACTTATATGGTGAAATTAATGTCAGAACCAAAGATTATTAGTTCAAAAGACATCAAAATTTTATAAACAAAGACTACATATCGATTGATTTTTTGTTCTCAAAATTGTAGGATATGCCTACGTTCCCCATCATCCAAAAGCTACAAGTTGGGAAAGTCATGACTGGTCTCAAAAAATTCCTGCATATTGCACGATTGTATCGAATGTGAATAAAGCATAAATATTCTAATAAATTACAACTCTAATGACCATGATATCGTCCATATGGTAAATTGACTACTTTTTGGAATTTCTTATGGGATCTAGAATACTTAAGATAGGGGGATGAAAGGACTACATAGGAGATGGGAGTCCCAAACTACCCACTGCATAACCCATCTCTCGATAGACTGTAGGTCTGCATGCTCCTGGGTACTCATGGGTTAGCACTCACAAACTCAATAGATGACACATATGCTGCCACCTCATGAGTGCTCCCCTCCGCAACATTCCCATCTTCCTTGCTTTTCAATGCCATTTGCAGCTCAGAAATCAACTTATCTTTCTCGGCAACAATCCTCTAGAGCTCCATCTTCTCGACGTCATCTCGAGCCCTCCTCCAGACTCCCGTAGAGACATACCGATATTTACACACAAGCTATAACTGAGGATAAATAGACAATAATTAGTGTGTCAATGATAATTTTTTTAAAAAATCAATTATACAATAGACCAATATCGTGGCAGTGCTGCATGCGCTATCAGTTCTACTCTTCCTAGCTTTCCTACTCATTCCACCTTTATCCCTCTCTATTTGGTAATTGAAAGGTCCCACCTCAAAGAGCAACATCTCATCCTGTATCGATCGTAGTGGGTCTTGAATCTAGAAATAAAGATAAAATAGTTAGTCCCCTAATCTTATAAAAGAAATAAACAATACAAACATAAAAAATAATAATACATCTTTCTCTTTTAGGCTCTTCAAAACCTCTCCTAAATGGGCTCATTTCCTGAACTAGGATTTCTCCCAATTCAGGATTCAAGGAAGCCAGCCAAAAATCAATGGTTTGACTATGCTTGTTCTCTCAAAAAGCCAAATCTGAAAGAAAAATAATCAATTATATGGTGACATAATAAACAATTACGTATACAAATTCAAAATAATAATCCATATAAAATAAGTAGATAAAGGAATAACTTAATATCTTTCTTACCATCAAAACTATAATGCAACCATTAATATAATCGGTGCTCTCCTTTGCACCTCTCTCCCTTCTCTTTACCTTCGCCGCAACCCTCGGAATGAATTGCATGAGGTGCTCGTGGACTACTTTGGCCCATGCATAACGGCCAGTGTCCCCTAAGAGGTCGATAGTAGAGAAGATCCATCATGCAATATTAAGATTCGATAAAGAAAATAAAATTATACCTAAAAGATACACAACAAGTAATTGTACCATAGATAGGATGCCATTAGAAGATGAATCAAACAATAATTATTTGATCCTATCTTCTAATGCATCCCTCCTAACTATCCCTCTACAAAATGTGTGGTCTCAATCATACTTTGGAGAGCCTTCTTCATATCAATGGCTACCCCATTCAAGGATAACCCCAAAATAAGGACGACATCCTCAACACAGAAGATTAACGTATGCCCTTCCAAACAAAATCCCCTCCTGCTATCATCCTAGTAATGGAGTTGGTATATAACCATCCGCTCCTGTGTGATGACTGGGATGCCAAGCATATAGTGGAAGAGCGTCCACTATATCCATCTCCTATGGGCATCCATCAATAGCTCCGAGCGCATATATTGATAAATTGCTACTACTATTATGCTGTTGACCGATGCCTACAGAAGATTGATACAGCGGATGCCATTCCACTATATGCTCAACACCGAATCATCACATAAGAGCGAGCGATTGTAGACCGATTCCTCCATTGCTGGGATGAGAGCAAGAGGGGATTTCATTTGGAAGGGCAAACATTGATCTTTCGTGCTGAGAATGTCATCCTCATTTTGGGACTACCCCTTAATGAGGTAGCCATTGATATGAAGAAAGCTCTCCAAAGTATAGTTAGGACCATATATTTTGTAGGAGAGATAGTTAAGAGGGATGCATTAGAAGATAGGATCAAGGAATTATTGTTCGATTCATCTTCCAATGACATCCGATCTACGGTATAATTGCTTGTTGTGTACCTTTTAAGTATAATTTTGTTTTCTTTATTGATCATAGCATTGCACCATGGATCTTCTCCACTATCGTCTCCTTAGGGGATATTGGTCATGATGCATGGGCTAGAGCAGTCCACAAGCACCTCATGCAATTCATTTCGGAGGCTGCGGAGAAGGTAAAGAGAAGGGAGAAAGTTGTGAAGGAGAGCACTGGTTATATTAATGGCTACATTACAATTTTGATGTTAAGAAAAATATTAAGTTATTCCCTTATCTACTTATTTTATATGGATTATCATTTTGAATTTGTATACATAATTGTTTATTATGTTGCAATATAATTAATTACTTTTTTTTCAGGTTTGGCTTTTTGACAGAACAAGCTGAAGGGAAGTAGTGTAGGGTTTGCAATGCTACTTTTGAAAAATTTTTCGAAAATAGCAAAGATGCAGTGGAAGAAGTAATTAATCTAATTAATTATCTACTAATCATATCAAAATATTAAATTCTACACTAAGGATCTAAACATAATATGCATGCATTTATATAGATCTGAAAAAAAAAACTATGCAGTAAACAGTTTACTACATCTACGTGTTCAGAACATAATACCTTGCTTGGATAGTTTATTGCCATGATCTGATCATCGTTTAAGAGGTTCGCTGGTCACGATATAGCCACACAAATATCTGACCTCCATGGATCATCCATATGAGGCTCCTGATCGAGATCGGCTCCTGATCGAGATCAGCTCCTCCCAAGTACTAGCTCGATGAAGAATGCTCCTGATGGCTAGATCTGATCGAACAGTTTCAATCTCCCTCCACCATAATTTTGAATGCTCCGGATTAGTAGTAGGGGTAGAAGAGAGGATGAGAAAGCACTCCACAAAATCTTGTAAAGATCTAACATTCAAATCTTACAAAATCAAAATAGGAATCCTAGATCATGAACTAGAGCTTCGTAGCACCCAAACCCTAGTGCCAAGTTTTTTTTCCCTCAATTTTTCTTCTCAGATTTTTTTCTTATTTTTTTTAGGCTATGGAAGGGCTCATGTACCAGAGGAGAGGAGTCTCAAAAAAACTTGCACCTAGAAAAAATTCCAGGAATTTTATGGAGGGTGCATAAGAGAAGGTGACGTGGAGAAAAGGTAAGATAAGGGAGTTGTCTCATTCAAATTCAAACTCTATTTGAATTTGAATGGCAACTAATCTTACCTTATCTATCTAGGATGTGGAAAGGAGGGGCATGATCCCTCTTTGTATGGGAAAACATTCAGGAGAAATCTTTTCTCATGGAGAATAGAATGGTGCAAACAAGGGTGATGTGGCACATGTCAAGACTAGGCCAAACCAATCTTAAAACCTCTCATCCAATTGAACCAACCCAATCCAAATTGGTTAGGCCTAATTAGATCAGATTAAATCCAACTAATTTAGGCTCAATTAGACTTAGTTAAATCCTAATCAAATAAAAAATTAATTAAGCCCAACTCCTGATCAAATCAGGGATCATACTTCCTTGGCGATTATGTCATCTCATAAACTAATCGGATCAAACCCAACTGAATCTAATTCAATAAGACTTGATCCAAAAATAATTACTCAATCAAATTAAGTTAATTAGCAATCAAATCACTAATAAAATTTCTCATAAATTCAGAATCTAAATTCGGTGGATGTCTAGATAATAGAGTTCCATCAAAATGAAATTCTTAATCGAAGAGTTTCAAACCAATGGGACTCTTGATTTTGGTATCCAAAATAAGTGGAACTCATGATTGTAGAGTCATAACCCTCAATCACAGAGTTTCAGATAAATAGGATTCAGAGTTTTAGAGTAATAGGACTCTTGATCGAAGAGTTTCAATTCAATGGGACTCTTGACCATAGACTCCTAGACATTGAGATTCAGTGTTCTAATCCAGTAGGACTCCAAATTGAAGAGTTCCAGTCCAATAGAACTCTTGACTATAGAGTCACAGTCGAGTGAGACTCTTCATCAACCATCATATTAGATAGAAATCTCTAATGTATGTAACTCCATAGATCCGAACCTAAGTTGGTAGCACAGAAATCAATTTCTGTACTAATCAAAGTGACCATCTAGCAATAATACCCGACGTCCGGATAGATCAAATAATCGCAATCATAATATTTAGAATCTATGCGAATATGGTTACCGTATAATTCATCCCTTTGACCTCTGTGCATAGGATGACTTTAGGATTTGACTGTCAATCCTAAAAGATACATCCAAATCATGTCTCAAAGCAATTAGTTCTATGACCCCTCACAAGGACTACCTTGGCCAAGGCTTTGCTAAATTGAAATACTATTGAATACAGCTCCTGAAATTAGGAGTGATCAATCCCATCTTGATACATGCATCGACTTCTTAAGTACTTAACTATGCCCAGAAATCTTCCATCACTGAATTAAAAATTCAGGTAGTCCAACATCAAAACATAGTGAGTTACTTAAAAGTCACCATGGTGATCTCAGATCGGAGGGATAGTTATACCCATATTCTATCAGAGCAAATATTGATAGTAGAAAAGCTCTAGAGTTGGTTACATTCAGTGTAGATGTACCCATATATCTCACTTGCATGCCATACCAGTATCTCAACACTCTTTGGTTATGAGGACAATCAACCTATATAGCACACAACGATCTATACTCGATAAACGATGTCATCCTAAGTAATAACGTATCATTTGGTCATGAACAATTTTAAGGACTAAATGATAAATCCTTCTTTGTCGAATTTTGGATAGTCCTAAGGATTTTATCACAACATAGGAGTTCATTAGAAGACAACAAAATTTATGATAAAAAATATTAAAATAATTTTTATTAATTAATAATTTATATACAAGTATAATAAGTAGCATAACCATCAACAGACTGATGATTAGCTTTGAGATACATTTCCAACAATCTTCCACTTGGACTAAAGTCAATCGGTGCAGTATCTAATACCTATCTTCGATTTGAAGTCGTTGAACTCCTTCATCCTAATAGCTTTAGTGAATGGGTCAGTCAGATTCTTCTTTCCATCGATCTTCTGAAGATCGACGTTACCTCGATCTCTCGAACAAGATGGTGATAGCGGCACAGAATATGTTTCGTCCGCTGGTATGCCTTCGATTTCTTTGCCTAAGCAATGGCTCCAGAGCTATCACAGTAGAGCAGAATTGGACCATCAAGAGAGTGTGCTACTCCAAGCTCGGTGATAAACTTCCTCAGCCACACTGCTTCTTTGGCAGCATCTAATGCAGCGACATACTTCACCTCGCAAACTGAATCGATCATAGTATACTGCTTGAAACTCTTCCAGCAGACTGTCCCATCAATAAGACATGAATATATATCCCCACACACTCTTGCTATTATCATGATCAAACTGAAAACTAGAGTCTATAAATTCGATAAGTTTCAAGTCCAATTCACCGTATATAAGTCACTAGTCCTTAGTATTTCTCAAATACTTCAGGATGGTTTTAACAACCTTTCAGTGGTTCTCTCCTAGATCAAATTGATATCTACTCACTACCTCTAGTGAGTATGTCACATCTGATCGTGTACATGTCATGGCGTACATTATAAAATCCACTATCGAAGCATATGGTATTCTATTTATACGCTTTCTTTCTAAAGATGTTATCGGACAATCTCTCTTTGAAAGAAAAATTTCATAGCCTATCGGTAGATAGCCTTTCTTAAAATTCTCCATACTAAATCATTTCAGCATAGTGTCAATGTACGTAGACTGGGATAATCTAAGCAATCTTTTAAATCTATCTCTATAGATCTTCATCCCTAAAATGTAGGAAGCTTCGCCCAGATTTTTCATGGAGAACTGTCATAATAGCTAGATCTTTATTTCTTGTAATGCAGGAACATCATTTTTGATTAAAAAAATATCATCCACATATAATATTAGGAATACTATTGCTGGATCATTAGCCCACTTATATATGTAGGGCTCCTCTTCATTCTTAATGAAGCCATACGTTTTGATTGTTCTATTAAATCGTATGTTCCAGCTTCGAGATGCCTGCTTCAATCCATAAATTGACCTCTGAAGCCTGCATACCTTAGACTCATCTATGGATGTGAATTCTTCAGGCTGTATCATATATACCTCCTCATTCAGCTCTTCATTTAGAAAAATCATTTTCACATCCATCTGCCAGATTTCATAGTCCAAATGAGCAGCAATGACAAGCATAATCTAAATGAATTTGAGCATTACCACAGGAAAGAACGTCTCGTCATAGTCAATACTATAATATTGATGATATCCCTTGACAATCAGATGGACTTTATAGGTCTCCATCTTTTTGTCTGCATCTTTTTTTCTTTTGAAGATCCACTTACACCCTATGGATTTTATCCCTTCGGATGGGTCAACCAATGTCTATACATCATTGACCTTCATGGATTTTATTTTAGATTTCATGGTCTTAAGTCATTTCTCATAGTCAGATCTCTACATTGCATTCATATATATGATCGGTTCGTGATCATTTTGATCGAGTTCAATAGGATCCCCATCTCGGACTAAGAAACTATAGTATCTATATGATTGACGTGGTACTCTATCAGATCGTCTTAAGGATGCATCTATAATGGATTCTAGATCTGATCTAATCAGATCTAGCTCAGATTCAACAACTTGTGTTTGTTCTTCCACCTCTCGTACTTCATCAAGTTCGACCTTAGAGGCATTAGTTTCTTCATCAAGAAATTTTTTTTCTAAAAAGACTACCTTAAGCTTAACAAATACTTTTTACTCATCAGCAAGATAGAAGTAATATCCTTTGATTTCTTTTAGGTAATTTATAAAACTATACTTATCAGACCTAGGTCCAAGCTTGTTTGTCATCAAACATTTAACATAAGCCGAACACCCCCAAACCCTAAGGTGTGAGAGCACTGGCTTATGCCCTATCCATATCTCATATGTGTTTTATTAATAGATTTACTCAGAACCCTATTTAGAATGTAACAAGCTGACTCAAGCATATATCCCCATAGAAAGATCAACAAACCAGCAAATTCCATCATGGATCGAACCATATCTAACAGGATCCAATTTCTCCTTTCAGATATATCATTATGTTGTGGTATTTCAGGAGGAATCCATTGGGAGAGAATCCCATTCTCCCCAAGATATGTCAGAAACTCATTAAAAAGGTATTCATCCCTTCGGTCAGATTGAAGAGTTTTAATACTCTTCCCAGTTTGCTTCTTTATCTCATTTCGAAATAGTTTGAATATTTCAAATGACTCCGACTTATGCTTCATTAAATAGACGTATCCATACCTAAATAGATCATCTGTGAAGGTTATGAAGTAGAAGTATCCACTTCTGGCACTTGAGCTCATAGGTCCACATACATCTGAATGTACTAAACTCAGAAGTTCAGTGGCTCATTCATCTTTTTCAGTAAAAGATGACTTGATCATCTTACCAAGAAGATAGGACTCACAGATCAAAAGTGATTTACAATCACTAATCTTAAAAATTTCTTCTTGAGCTAACATGTTTATTTTATTCTTATTAATATGACCCAGTCTATAGTACCAAAGGTAGACTTCGGACACATCACTAATTCTAGGATGTTTACTGGAGGATTGAACCATGTTAATAGGTATAGTTAATAAATAAATATTGTTATTCAATAAAAATTATAACACCATTCAAAATGATATTATAAAACTTTTTTTTATTGATATTTCAAAATCATTCATGACCAAAAGGCCTACAAAAATGACATTCAATAAGAAAGTTGGACAAAAATGACATTCATTAAGAATAACTTTATTTGAATTGATTACAAGATTTATGATTCCTAAAGCTAGAATTAGAACTTATCTTCCATCTCTAACATTCAAAAACCTCTCATCTTGATCAAATCTCCTACTGACCTGCAAGTCCTGCATAGAATTATAAATATGATAAGGGCTTTCAGTATCTAATACCCAGGCAGTAGAATCAAATAAGAAAAAATTATAAGATGTTATCATATAATTATCTTGCCCAGTAATCACTTGCTTCTTCCTTGGCCTGTTCGAATTTAAGGAGGCAATGTACAGAGGACAGTTCCTCTTTCAGTGCCCCTGCTTCTTGCAGAAGAAGCACTCTGCCTAGCTTTGGTCGGACTTGCGCTTCTTGGTCTAATCCTGTGCAGTCGTCCCAGCATGCGACTGTACCTTAGAAAAGAAGAACAAGAAGAAGCACTCCGCCTAGTTTTGGTCGGGCTTGCACTTCTTGGTCTGATCCTGTGCAGTTATCCCAGCACGCGGCTGCATCTTCTTATTTTTCTTCTTCTTGTTCTTCTTTCCTTTCTTAAAATATCGACGATCAAAAGAAGATCCTTCCACTACATTCACCATTTTCTTATGGAGTTGGTGATCCTTTTCAAAGCTCTGCAACAACCCTAATAAGTTGTGGTAGTTGACTGCGGGTTTTGTCATTCTAAAATGAGTCAGAAAAGAGAGGAAGAACTTGGGCAAGGAATTAAGGATTGCATCCTTATCGAGCTGCTCGTGCAAGAAAAAGCCCAGCTTGCTAAGGTACTCAATCATCTCGATCATGTAGGATACATGATCGATGACTGAGGCCACATCCCTCATCCGAGCATTAAAAATAGCATAACTTATTTTATGCTTTTCAACGTCGTCAGGCATGCCAAAGGAGTCATTCAATATTTGAAGCATCTTTTGTGGCTAAATATTTTCGAATCTACGATTGAACTCATCATTCATTGCCACCAATATTATACACTGAATGATGGTACGATCATTGAGCTACTTCTGATAAGTATCTCGTACCGCTCCTAGAGTTGGCTCTTCAGGTGCTAGATCCATTACTATATAAAGGATCCGCTCATGCTCCAGGATAATTTTCAACTTCGATACTAGCTATTGAAGTTGGATCTCATTAATTTATCATTATCTAACAATGATCAGAGCAACAAGTTAATGGCTATTTCTGTGCAAAAAAAAAACCCAAATCTAATTAGTATATAAATCAATTATTCTAAAAACTTGGACTTTAGTTTAAAGGTTCTTCCACTATTTTATATGAATTGGTAGCCTCTACCTCCAATTTAAGAAATTACTTTAATTTCTTAGTGGGTACTAGAATTCACATAGACTACACACGAGCCCAACTTTGGTTGAGCCCAACTTTAATTTCTTAGTGGATACTAGAATTCACATAGATTACACACGAGCCCAACTTTGGTTGGTCAACCCATGTGCATCTATGAATAGATTCAAAATTAATTATTTCTCTAAATAACTTCTAGTAATTTTGATTTGCCTCAGAGATCTAATCCGTAGGCTTTGGCCTCCTTTGAAAAAGTTTGTTTTGGTCCAACCATTAACATAACCACATTTGATCTTATCTAACAAATAAATGATCAAGCCCGACTTTGGTCGACCAACCTAACCACCATCAGAAAGACTTAACCAAATTATCATTTGATGAATGATAATTTTATTAGTCAATAATCAGTAGGCCTTTGGGCCTTCAATAATCATTATACTAATGAACCCATTATCACTTAACTTAATGAGAGGCTATGATTTAGTAATCTATATAACTATTTTATTTTTAAGAATCTAATAATTTTAAAAGATTTAATTAACATATTTTAGAAAGAGAAAAAAATTCAGCGAGTCAATTTCAATCCTCCTACTGACTTCATAAAGTCAAATTAAAAAAAATCTAATCTAAGCTGGCATTAGGAGTACCTAAATCAGTTGAACTGATTTACCTAATTGATATGGGTGAGCCTAAATCACCAAGTGATCTAATCAAAATCTAATTCACCAGGATGGCCAGGTAAGTGAGATCAGTGGAAGGGATATGCCATTAACTCCTCAAAGATCGAATCAATGCAAGTAGCTCCTAATTAAAATTTACTGGTCAAACTGTCAGACTTATCTTAGACACCATCCGGTTCATTAGTTTCAATTTTATCAATCTAGTAATTACGGATTCGACCGCATAGCCATGAATCAAGTCCATTTGGTTCTTGTTAAAGATATGGACTTGACCAACTATAACTATTGTAATTGATTCTATAGATTTTTTGACCTAATCTAAATTAATATTTAATTAAATTTGATCCATTACTCTAAATTAGTCTATTCTTTAACTAACCTTAGGTCTAACCTAATTAATGGATCTAATTCAACTAACCCAATAATCCAGGACAAAAGCACAGTGAGTTGCCTGAAAGTCACCGTGGTGATCTCAGATCGGAGAGATAGTTATACCCATATTCCATCAGAGCAAATCTTAATAGTAGAAAAGCTCTGGAGTTGGTCACGTTTAGTGCAGATGTACCCATATATCTCATTTGCATGCCATACCAATGTTTCAATACTTCTTACTTATGAGGACAATCAACCTATATGGCACCCAACGATCTATACTCGATAAACATTGTCATCCTAAGTAACAACGTATCATTTGATCGTGAACAATTTTAAGAACTAAATAATAAATCTTTCTTTATTGAATTCTAGATAGTCCTAAGAATTTCATCACAACATAGGAGTTCATTAGAAGACAATAAAATTTATGATGAAAAATATTAAAATAATTTTTATTAATTAATAATTTATATATAAGTACAATAAGTAATGCAACCATCAACAGACTGATGATTGGCTTTGGAACACATTTCCAACACAAGCATAGTCATATCATCTATTTTTGGCTGGCCTCCTAGAATCCTGAATTGGGAGAAACCCCAGTTCAGAAAATAGGACCACTTAAAAGAAGTTTTGAAGGGCTTAAAAGAGGAAGATGTATTATTACTTTTGATGTTTGATATTGTTTATTTCTTTTGTAAGATTAGGGGACTAACTATTTTGTTTTCATTTTTAGATTCGAGATCCACTACAAGCAACATAAGATAAGGTGTTGCTCCTTAAGGTGGGACCTTCCAACTGCCAGGTAGAAAAGGATAAAGGTGGAATGAGTAGGGCAGCTAGGAAGAATAGACCTGATAGCGCTACAGCACTACCATGGTATTGACGTCTTGTGTAATTGATTTTTTAAAATTTATTATTGCACCATCTAATTGTTGTCTATTTATCCTCAATTGTAGCTCATGCATAAATAACGGCATGTCTATACAGGGGGCTGAAGGAGGGCTCGAGGTGACATCGAGAAGATGGAGCTCTAGAGGATTGTTGTTGAGGACAAGTTGAATTTTGAGCCGCATGCGGCATTAAAGAGCAAGAAAGACGGGAAGGATGCAGAGGGGAGCAATCATGAGGCGGCGATAGATGTGCCGGCTATTGAATTTATGAGTGCTAATAGCCCGACAGTACCCAGGAGCATGCAGACCCATAGCCTACCAAGAGATGGATTACATAGTAGGTAGTTAGGGACTCCCATCTCCTATGCAGTCCTTTCAGCCCCCTACCTTAAGTACTTCGGATCCCATAAGAAAATCCAAAAAGAAATCAATCCACCGTAGGGATGGCATCATGGTAAGTAGAGCTATAATTTAGTAGAACATTCGTACTTTATTCACATTCGACACACTCATGTGATACACAGAGATTTTTTGAGGCCAGCCATGACTTCCCTAGCTTACAGCTTTTGGATGTTGGGGAACATAGGCATGTCCTATAAGATTTTAGAATAAAAAATCAATCGGTATGGACTCTATAACTAAATTAGTCTATTCTTTAACTAACCTTAGGTCTAACCTAATTAATGGATCTAATTCAACTAACCCAATAATCCAGTACTAAAGCACAGTGAGTTGCTTGAAAAGTCACCGTGGTGATCTCAGATCGGAGAGATAGTTATACCCATATTCCATCAGAGCAAATCTTAATAGTAGAAAAGCTCTGGAGTTGGTCACGTTTAGTGCAGATGTACCCATATATCTCATTTGCATGCCATACCAATGTCTCAACACTTCTTACTTATGAGGACAATCAATCTATATGGCACCCAACGATCTATACTCGATAAACATTGTCGTCCTAAGTAACAACGTATCATTTGATCGTGAACAATTTTAAGAACTAAATAATAAATCTTTCTTTATTGAATTCTAGATAGTCCTAAGAATTTCATCACAACACAGGAGTTCATTAGAAGACAATAAAATTTATGATGAAAAATATTAAAATAATTTTTATTAATTAATAATTTATATATAAGTACAATAAGTAATGCAACCATCAACAGACTGATGATTGGCTTTGGAACACATTTTCAACACAAGCATAGTCATATCATCTATTTTTGGCTGGCCTCCTAGAATCCTGAATTGGGAGAAACCCCAGTTCAGAAAATAGGACCACTTAAAAGAAGTTTTGAAGGGCTTAAAAGAGGAAGATGTATTATTACTTTTGATGTTTGATATTGTTTATTTCTTTTGTAAGATTAGGGGACTAACTATTTTGTTTTCATTTTTAGATTCGAGATCCACTACAAGCAACATAAGATAAGGTGTTGCTCCTTAAGGTGGGACCTTCCAACTGCCAGGTAGAAAAGGATAAAGGTGGAATGAGTAGGGCAGCTAGGAAGAATAGACCTGATAGCGCTACAGCACTACCATGGTATTGACGTCTTGTGTAATTGATTTTTTTAAAATTTATTATTGCACCATCTAATTGTTGTCTATTTATCCTCAATTGTAGCTCATGCATAAATAACGGCATGTCTATACGGGGGGCTGAAGGAGGGCTCGAGGTGACGTCAAGAAGATGGAGCTCTAGAGGATTGTTGTTGAGGACAAGTTGAATTTTGAGCCGCATGCGGCATTAAAGAGCAAGAAAAAAGGGAAGGATGCAGAGGGGAGCAATCATGAGGCGGCGATAGATGTGTCGGCTATTGAATTTATGAGTGCTAATAGCCCGATAGTACCCAGGAGCATGCAGACCCATAGCCTACCAAGAGATGGATTACATAGTAGGTAGTTAGGGACTCCCATCTCCTATGCAGTCCTTTCAGCCCCCTACCTTAAGTACTTCGGCCCCCTACCTTAAGTACTTCGGATCCCATAAGAAAATCCAAAAAGAAATCAATCCACCGTAGGGATGGCATCATGGTAAGTAGAGCTATAATTTAGTAGAACATTCGTACTTTATTCACATTCGACACACTCATGTGATACACAGAGATTTTTTGAGGCCAGCCATGACTTCCCTAGCTTACAGCTTTTGGATGTTGGGGAACATAGGCATGTCCTATAAGATTTTAGAACAAAAAATCGATCGGTATGGACTCTTTGTTTATAAAATTTTGATGTCTTTTGAACTAATAATCTTGGTTTTGACATTAATTTCACCATATAGATCATTGGTTTAGATTTATGGCACTAGTATCATCTATCGACTACAAGTTCATGACATCCTATCTAGGAATTTAATTAAAGACGATGTAAGTATTATGTACTAAGTTGGATAAATCAAATATATATACAAGTTAATTTTCATTTTTTGCAATGGACTATGCAGGTCATAGATGTTTTTTGGACCCTTCTACAGTAGCATACATTGATCAATCCTTCAATATATTTGGAGTTTATTTTTTTGTTGCGACTCTTCTTTATGGTAATTATTTTGTATTCTTCATGCAATATCATGTGTTGCTGTAGCGTTGTGTATTCTAATGTATGTTTTAATTTTTTTCTTTTTTTAGAGCATGTTGCTGGACACATGGAAGGTTTCCAATAATGCTATGCAAGACTTCATATGTCATTCGTTGGTTGAAGTCAAGCAGATGTTCATGTCTATATTCTCATCGCACCAGCTTATTATGGAAATAGAGAACACACGTTTTAGACACTATACATTCATGAGTGGTAACCGTCGCTAAAAGACTTGTAAGTAATAACTATATTTATCGAATGTTGTGCATACCCATGCATTGCTAATAATGTGGTCGATTTCTAATGTTATGTTTGTAGGTGACCTGGTTGACTGAGATGGCAGGAGATGTCTACTCTATTCCTATGAATAGTTGGCCATTTCATTTTATTGACTGCCCATAGTAGGGTGCTGGATAATTATTATAATCATTTGGTTTATCAGTGTCTTTACATTATACACATAAGAGGTATGATCCATTTTTTCTGAAAGAACTAAATGTGCCAAATTAAGTAATTACAAGTGCGAACTAAATTTTTTCGTGCTAACTAATGCATCATGCCAAATCAAGTCCATGCCGAATAATGCATCGTGCCAACCACTGCACCATGCCAACTAATGTAGTATGCCCCTTATATCGTTAGAAGAAATTATATTTCTAATTTTTAGTCCCATGTATGCCAACACACATCCATACCAACTAATCTAAAGTATCATTTATTTGTTTTATTGACAGTAAGAATAAAATAATTTGTAGGCTTGATTGTACCATCTAAATCTAATTGAACAATTTCGATCTCGCTCCATCGTAACTTTGGATGCTTCAGATCAACAGCAGGGGTAGAAGAGAGGATGAGGAAGCACTCCATAAAATCTTGTAAAGATCTGACGCTCAGATCTTACAAAATCAAAATAGGAACCCTAGATCAAGAACTAGGGCTACATAGCACCCAAACCCTAGCACCAAGTTTTTTTTTTCCCTCAATTTTTCTTCTCAAATTTTTTTAAATTTTTTTTTAGACTATAGAAGGGCTCATGTATTAGAGGAGAGGAATCTCAAAAAAACTTACACCCAAAAAAAAATTTTAGAAATTTTATAGAGGGCGCACAAGAGAAGGTGGCGTGGAGAAAAGGTAAGATAAGGGAGTTTTTTCATTCAAATTCAAACTCTATTTGAATTTGAATGGCAACTAATCTTACATTATCTCTCTAGTACATGGAAAGGAGGGGCGTGAGCCCTCTTTGTGTGGGAAAATATTCATGAGAAATTTTTTCTCGTGGAGAATAGAATGGTGCAAATAAGGGTGATGTGGCACGTGTCAAGACTAGGTCAAACCAATCTTAAAACCTCTCATCCAATTAAACCAACCCAATCTAAATTGGTTAGGCCCAATTAGATCAGATTAAATCCAACTAATTTAGGTTGAATTAGGCTTAGTTAAATCCTAATCAAATCAAAAAATAATTAAGTCTAACTTTTGATCAAATCAGGGATCATACTTTCTCGATGATTAGGTCATCTCATAACCTAATCGAATCAAATCCAACTAAATCTAATTCAATTGGACTTCATCCAAAAATAATTATTCAATCAAATTAAGTTAATTAGTGATCAAATCACTAATAAAATTTTTCATAAATCTAGAGTCCAAATCTAGTGGGTGTCCGGATAACAGAGTCCTATCAAAATGAAACTTTTGATCAAAGAGTCCCAAACCAATGGGACTCTTGATCCCGATGTTCAAAACAAGTGGAACTCATGATTGTAGAGTCATAACCCTAAATTACAAAGTTTCAGATAAGTAGGATTTAGAGATCCAGAGTAGTAGGACTCTTGGTCGAAAAGTTCTAGTTTAGTGGGACTCTTGACCATAGACTCTTAGACATTGAGACTCAGTGTCTTAACCCAATAGGACTCCCGATCGAAGAGTCCCAGTCCAGTAGGACTTTTCACCATAGAGTTTCAATTGAGTATAACTCTTCTTCAGCCATCAGATCAGGTAGGAACCTCTAATATGTATAACTCCATAGGTTCGAACCTGAGCCGATAGCACAGAAATTAATTTTTGTACTAATCAAAGTAACTATCTAGCAATGGTTTCCGACATTCGGATAGATCGAATAGTCATAATTGCATTATTTAAAACCTTCGTAAATATGATTACCATATAATTCATCCCTTTGACCTCTGTGCATAGGATAACTTTAGGATTTGACTGTCAATCCTGAAAGATACATCCAAATCATGTTTCAAAGCAATTAAACATGTGACCTCTCATAAGGACTACCCTGATCAAGACTTTGCTAAATTGAAATACTATTAAACACACCTCCTAAAATCAGGAGTGGTTAATTCCATCTTGATATACGCACGGACTCCTCAAGTACTTAACTGTGCCCAAAAATCTTTCATCACTAAATTAAAAATTCAGATAGTCCGTCACTAAAGCACAGTGAGTTGTTTGAAAGTCACCATGGTGATCTCAGATCGGAGAGATAGTTATACCCATATTCCATTAGAGCAAATCTTAACAGTAGAAAAGCTCTGAGGTTGGTCACGTTTAGTGCAGATGTATCCATTTATCTCACTTGCATGCCATACCAATGTCTCAACACTTCTTACTTATGAGGACAACCAATCTATATAACACACAATGATCTATACTCGATAAACATTGTCGTCATAAGTAACAACATATCATTTGATCGTGAACAATTTTAAGAACTAAATAATAAATCTTTCTTTATCGAATTCTAGATAGTCCTAAGGATTTCATCACAACATAGGAGTTCATTAGAAGATAATAAAATTTATGATGAAAATTATTAAAATAATTTTTATTAATTAATAATTTATATATAAGTATAATAAGTAATACAACCATCAATAGACTGATGATTGACTTTGGAATACATTTCCAACACAAGCATAGTCATATCATCTATTTTTGGCTGGCCTCCTAGAATCTTGAATTGGGAGAACCCCAGTTCAGAAAACTAGCCCACTTAAAAGAAGTTTTGAAGGGCTTAAAAGAGGAAGATGTATTATTCCTTTTGATGTTTGATATTGTTTATTTCTTTTGTAAGATTAGGGGACTAACTATTTTGTTATCATTTTTAGATTCGAGACCCACTATGAGCAACATAAGATAAAATGTTGCTCCTTAAGGTGGAACCTTCCAACTGCTAGGTAGAAAAGGATAAAGGTGGAATGAGTAGGGCAGCTAAGAAGAATAGACCTGATAGCGCTACAGCACTACCGTGGTATTGACGTCTTGTGTAATTGATTTTTTAAAAATTTATTATTGCACCATCTAATTGTTGTCTATTTATCCTCAATTGTAGCTCATGCATAAATAACGGCATGTCTATACAGGGGTCTGAAGGAGGGCTCGAGGTGATGTCGAGAAGATGGAGCTCTAGAGGATTGTCGCTGAGGACAAGTTGAATTTTGAGCTGCATGCGGCATTGAAGAGCAAGAAAGAGGGGAAGGATGCAGAGGGGAGCAATCATGAGGCGGCGATAGATGTGCCGGCTGTTGAATTTATGAGTGCTAATAGCCCGACAGTACCCAGGAGCATGCAGACCCATAGCCTACCAAGAGATAGATTACGTAGTAGGTAGTTAGGGACTCCCATCTCCTATGCAGTCCTTTCATCCCCCTACCTTAAGTACTTCGGATCCCATAAGAAAATCCAAAAGGAAATCAATCCACCGTAGGGATGACATCATGGTAAGTAGAGCTATAATTTAGTAGAACATTCGTACTTCATTCACATTCGACACACTCATGTGATACACAGATTTTTTGAGGCCAGCCATGACTTCCCTAGCTTACGATTTTTGGATGTTGGGGAACATAGGCATGTCCTATAAGATTTTAGAACAAAAAATCGATCGGTATGGACTCTTTGTTTATAAAATTTTGATGTCTTTTGAACTAATAATCTTAGTTCTGACATTAATTTCACCATATAGATCATTGGTTTAGATTTATGGCACTAGCATCATCAATCGACTACAAGTTCCTGACATCCTTTCTAGGAATTTAATTAAAGACAATGTAAGTATTATGTACTAAGTTGGATAAACCAAATATATATACAAGTTAATTTTCATTTTTTGCAATGGACTATGCAGGTCATAGATGTTTTTTGGATCCTTCTACAGTAGCATACATTGATCAATCCTTCAATATATTTGGAGTTTATTTTTTTGTTGCGACTCTTCTTTATGGTAATTATTTTGTATTCTTCATGCAATATCATGTGTTGCTGTAGCGTTGTGTATTCTAAGGTATGTTTCAATTTTTTTCTTTTTTTAGAGCATGTTGCTGGACACATGGAAGGTTTCCAATAATGCTATGCAAGACTTCATATGTCATTCGTTGGTTGAAGTCAAGCAGATGTTCATGTCTATATGCTCATCATCATACTGGCACCAGCTTATTATGGTTATAGAGAACACACGTTTTAGACACTATACATTCATGAGTGGTAACCGTCTCAGAAGACTTGTAAGTAATAACTATATTTATCGAATGTTGTGCATACCCATGCATTGCTAATAATGTGGTCGATTTCTAATGTTATGTTTGTAGGTGACCTGGTTAACTGAGATGGCACGAGATGTCTACTCTATTCCTATGAATAGTTGGCCACTTCATTTTATTGACTGCCCATAGTAGGATGCTGGATAATTATTATAATCATTTGGTTTATCAGTGTCTTTACATTATACACATAAGAGGTATGATTCATTTTTTCTGAAAGAACTAAATGTGCCAAATTAAGTAATTACAAGTGCGAACTAAATTTTTTCGTGCTAACTAATGCATCATGCCAAATCAAGTCCGTGCCAAATAATGCATGGTGCCAACCACTGCACCGTGCCAACTAATGTAGCATGCCCCTTATATCGTTAGAAGAAATTATATTTCTAATTTTTAGTCCCGTGTATGCCAACACACATCCATACCAACTAATCTAAAGTATCATTTATTTGTTTTATTGACAGTAAGAATAAAATAATTTGTAGGCTTGATTGTACCATCTATACCATGCATTTTATAGAAAATGGTGATGGAAAATAGATCACAATTACCAATGCTCATATGCCAGAATTACATGCTAGATTTGCTGCACAGATGATCGTGAAGGATCGCGAGGCGGGATCATCATAATTTATTTTGTGCTATTGTTGTGATCATATCTGTGTTAGCTCCATTCTTTATGTATATTTGTAAAATATTTGTATTCTGTCAAAATATTTAGATGTATTGTAAATCTCTTATGAATAAACTTGGATGAAATCTTGTGAAAAATTTAATTGCTACAATGAAACTATAATTTCCATGTATATAAATAATTTGTAACAGGCGAATCAATTGTATTCTTTGTGATTGATGCAATGGATTAGTTGAAATCTGAGTTTATTTTCTGTTTCTTTAAGTTTGTTTATAGAATCCTTTTAGTATAGTAAATAGTTGAACTAGAATCCTTTTAGTAAAATAGAATACTCATCCTTATCGGTGTAAAATGAATGATGGAACAGAACAAATTAAAAATCCACATTGTCAGATATGAATAATAGTGCCTAAAATGCCTAGAAACCAAAAATCATACATTTTTCAGATTTTCCTACTTCATGCACCTGAATTGGTCACAAAACGTGACATACAAATTGCATGACATAATGTCTAAATCTGTTTCAAGTGTTTTAAAACATTTAAAGCATGATGAATGAATTTGGATTCTAAACTAATATAGCCTTTTGATATATTGCAAAACACTTTTTCTACAACCCATTTTATATCCACTTGATGGACAGGGAAGAAACATTAGAAAAAAAAATTTTAGCTGCTGATAATTAAAAATATTGTAGGTCAGGATTTCAGTTTATAAGACAAAATCTATCCTTTAGAAACAATAGATCCTTCAATCACGGTTGTTTGGTTAAAGCTCATCTCCCGCTCCGTCTCTCTAGCCCCCTTCCCAAACACCCCCATCTTCCCTTTACCGTGCTCCACCTGTATACAAACTAGCTTGGGTATGTCAAACATGCCCTTATGTAGACCATCAGAGGGGCATAGAGGGAGAAATGTTGCAATAGGATTTGAAGAACATGGGATGTCAAGGGAGAAATGTTGAAATAAACTTAGAGAGGTGGAGAGAGAGAGAGAGAGAGAGAGAGAGAGTATGGGCATAAAGGAGAAGAAAAGGACGTACTTTATCTATTCGTTACAAATCAGGTCTTAACAATTATTATTATATGATGAAATTAGCCATGCCAGTTCATATATTTCTTACCTAGGGAAACATTGACAAACCCAATTCCTCAACTCATGCCCTCTAAAATATGGGTAGGTTAAATGAACAAGTGATTAGCACCAAGACTTGCTAAACAAAGATGTACCAAGTGGTTGCACAAGAACCTTGTCTAGTTTATGAAAAACCCACACATGTGCATGTGCATGGTGCCGTCCAAAATTCAATGTAGACATCCCATGAGCCACCGATAAACCTGTCATTCTCCACAGTGAACAATGTAGACACTCTCATGTCTCGTGTCTAATTGCAAAATTGGTTATACGTTGCAGCGATTGCTACCAGTCTATCCTCGCAATGATGCGATGAGTAAAATTAGCCAGATAGCAGACAGACTGTGGTGCTTGCTAACAGTTCCAAACGATCATACAATTTACACAACGTCACGTGGCAAAATATAACGCAGTTGTAATTCTCAGCATCATCAAACTGAGAATAACAATCCATAGCATTCGACATTACCAACAAAATATGACGAAGAAGAAGAAATGAAATCAACTTAGGACGAGTTTAAGATAGCTCAATGCATACCGTGTTCTGCCCAAGGGGAGCACGGAGAGCGAGCTGGTCAAAGGTCAAGCACTCTCCACCAGCCTGCAGAATTCTAGCCCTCACCGTCTCCGTGAACCTCAGAGCCGTCACCTTCATTGCTGGGACCTCATGCATCCTCTTATCATCCGTCACAGTCCCCACTATGACCGCAATCTTGTCCTCCTGATCCAAAACCAAAGAAAATCGATGCACAAGTACAGAAACCAAAGCCGACAACCAAAGATTCCAAGAACAAGAAAGGATTGCAGAAACGATCGATGCAAAAATCGAACCTTTCCTTCCATGAATCTTACAAGCCTCTTGAGGGAGATCGGGGGGCTGTTGATTTTGCTCCTGCAAAGCCGTTTGAGGATCACGGCATTGAACTTGCTCCCGGTCCTCCGCACCAAAAACCGGTAGAGCTGATCGAAGAACAAGACCCAATGCATCAATCATCAGTTTAAGAAATAGATCAAAAACCCAAGTATGGGAACTAATTACAAAAAAAAGGACAAGGAGAATGAACGAATCGGCTTGGATCTAATTGGATCCAACCTTAACCAGTGTTAGGATATCAGCTACTCTGATACCACTTATTAAGGATCTAGTACCGGCAAATTGCGATAGGAAGAAAGAAGAAAAATAAAATAAGAAAACAACCAAGTACGTGGATCAGCCTAAGGGCTCGCTTCCACGGGGCAGGCAAAGCTTTACTATGAGAGAGAAAATCAAACAATACAAGAAAAACTTACCACTCAATCCTTGTACATGAGTCTCTCAATAAAAAGCTCCAAAATTCTTACAAAAGCTCTCTGAAATCTCTCAGCACCTCCAAAATGTCGCCAGCTTTCCAACGCAATAAACGGTTCGTCAATCGAAGTTATATAGACTCCAGAAACTCAAAAATAGTATTTCAGTAGGAAATCCAAATCTAATCACACTCGAGATCGATCTGGACCATCCGATCACGATCAGCTTCCTCCTGGGCCATCGGATCGCACACAGCAGTCCTGATCAGATTAAGATCAAATTTCAATCGTTTGATCACGATCGGCTCAAACCAGAGCCATCGGATCGCGATCGGTTCACAAAACAGTGCCGTTGACAGTGCGAAATGCTAGGGGGTCCATGCAGGCTGCGGTGGACCGGCGGTCCATGATGGACCGCATGGGCTTGGTGCCTGCGCGGCCTGCACTCGTGCGGTCCACTCTCGCGTGGCCCATGCATGCCCAACTGGCCCTGCGCCGCTGCGCGTGGCCGGTTTTGGGCTGCGGCGCCGCCAGTGGGTCCCTTCGATGAGCCGAAGGCCGGCTATCCTGTTCTGACCTTCTTTCATTCATATCTTCTCCATCTAGACTCTATTTGGCCTATTTTTAGGCTCGTTGGACTCCATTCGTCGTTCTGAATTTTGTTGTGGACTTATTATGAAAGAATTCAAGACATCTTTCTCAACAATCTCCACCTCGACTCGATATTCGGCCACCACCTATCTCTGAGAGCCTATGATCCATCTCGCCCCCATGCCCCAGGGTATGCCTACTGTCTCATTGATAAGCAAACGTGGGAGTCGAGCTGGGCAGCTCGATCCCACCTTCATCATGGGCTATGTCCAATCTGACCAAAGACCTGCTCGAAAAAGTCTCCTACGGCAATAGAAACTTCACTCTGCGACATTGCATGTTATCCTTCCGAGTCTTTCGTTCCATGCCCGATCCATCTCCACATGGAGCTCTATCTCGTACTAGGCTCCCTGTCATGAGGTAATATTCTCCATACTTTCTTTCTCTTAGCACCATCCTACTGCCGCACATAATCTTCAGGATTCCTCCATCAGCTTTCCATCTGAAGCTGGTCGAATCCAGTCTGCTCAGTGAGATTAGATTCTTCTTAAAGTTGGGTATATATTGGACCTCACACAATTTCTTTACTGTTATATCATGGAGCTTCATGCTGACCGTCCCACTATCCTTAATCTCACAGCTCGATCCGTCTGGTAGGAACATAGTGCCCTCACCGATCTTTAGGGAGTCAAACATCTTCTCTCTACGACATACATGATAGGAACAAGCAGAATCCATAATCCACTAGGAGGAATAAGTAGATACCTCATCAGTAATCAGAAGGACATCATCACTGCCTTTTGTATCGCTACTGGCTACTACCACAGTAGCCCTCGTCCGATTCTTAAATTATGGGCAATCATTAATTCGATGTCCCAACTCGTCGCACCTATAGCATCTAATCTTGCTTTGGTCCCTCATCTTAGATCTGGATCATCCTCCTCGCGATCCTCTGTTGCTCCATCTACTACCTCCTACTCCTTCAGAAACCACCAAAGCTGAGCTGCTGCCATCAAAGCTCGAAGTTGGGTTATTCCTTCTGAGAATCTTGTTCTGAAGTATTGCTGCAGTGACCTCGTCCATTTTGATGGTGCTCTTTTTCACTATAAAAGTAGTCACCAAGAACTCATACAAAGAGAGAAGCGATGCTAGCAAGACCAACGTTCTGATCTTCTTCTCAACTTTTTCATCAATGCTGAGAAGGTCGGTGAGGATCTTCTAAAAATTAGATAGATGCTCCCGCACGTTCTGGCCTTCATCCATCTGCAATAGATATAACTGCATCCAAAGGAAGAGGGTGTTGGTGAGAGACTTCGCCATGTACAACTCCTCGAGCTTCGATCATAATATCGTCGGAAAAATCTTGCCAAGTACATGGATCACAACATCATCCACTAGGTACAAGCAGATCGTGCTCACTGTCTGTATCTGAATCTGCTTCCAATCCTTCATCTCCATAGTAGCTGGCATCTCGTCGTACAAAAAAACATCGACCAATCCATGTTGGATGAGGACATCCATTACCCTTGCTTGCCACAAGGAGAAATTATCCTTCCTCTCGAACCTGTTGATCTCTACCTTGATTGCATTTATTTTTTCCATATTCTTCAATCTCTATCACCTACTGTAATCCACACTCTGGTACTATCTAGCTCTGATACCAATCTATTGGGGTATCAGCTACTCTGATACCACTTATTAAGGATCTAGTACGGACGAATTGCAATAGAAAAAAAGAAGAAAAATAAAATAAGAAAATAACCAAGTACATGGATCAGCCCAAGGGCTCGCCTCCACGGGACATGCAAAGCTACATTATGAGAGACAAAATTAAATAATATAAGAAAAACTTATCACTCAATTCTTGTACAAGAGTCTTTCAATAAGAAGTTCCAAAATTTTTATAAAAGTACTCTAAAATCTCTCAAGAAATCTCTTAGCACCTCCAAAACGTCGTCATCTTTCCAACGCAATAAACGGTTTGTCAATCGAAGTTATATAGACTCCAAAAACTCAAAAATAGTATTTCAGTAGGAAATCCAAATCTAATCACACTCGAGATTGATCCGGACTGTCCGATGACGACCAACTCCCTCCTGGGCTGTTGGATCATGCACAACAGTCCTGAGCAGGCTAAGATCAAATCCCAATCATTTGATCATGATCGACTCGAACCAGAGCCATCGAATCATGATCGGTTCACAAAATAGTGCCGTTGACAGTGCGAAATGCTAGGGGGTCCATGCAGGCTACGGTGGACCGACGGTCCATGATGGACTGCATGGGCCTGGTGCCTGCGCAGCCTGCGTCTGTGCGGTCCGCTCCCGCGTGGCCCATGCATGCCTAACTGGCCCTACGCCGTCGTGCATGGCCGGTTTTGGGCTGCGCCGCCACTGTCTAGCACCGCCAGTAGGTCCCTCTGGTGAGCCGAAGGCCGACTATCCCGTTCTGACATTCTTTCATGGGTATCTTATCCATCTGAACTTTATTTGGGCTATTTTTAGGCTCGTTGGACTCCATTCATCATTCTAGACTTTATTATGGACTTATTATGGAAGAATTCGAGATGTCTTTCTCAACAATCTCCATCTCGACTCAATATTCAACCACCACCTATCTCTGAGCGCCTGTGATCCATCTCGCTCCCATGCCCTGGGGTATGCCTACTGTCTCATAGATAAGCAAACATGGGAGTCGAGCTGGGTAGCTCGATCCCACCTCCATCATGGGCTATCTCCACTATGACCAAAGATCTGCTCGAAAAAGTCTCCTACGGCAATAGGAACTTCACTTTGTGACATCACATGTCATCCTCCGGAGTCTTTTGTTCCATGCTCGATCCATCTCCACATGGAGCTCCACCTCGCACTGGGCTTCCTATCATGAGGTAATGTTCTCCATACTTTCTTGTTATTAGCATCATCCTACTGCCACGCATGACCTTCAGGATTCCTCCATCAGCTTTTCATCTGAAGCTGATCGAATTCAGTCTGCTCAGTGATATTAGATTCTTCTTAAAGTTGGGTATGTATTGGACCTCATCCAATTTCTTTACTATTCTATCATGGAGCTTCATGCTGATCATCCCATTGCCCTTGATCTCACAGCTCGACCCATCAGGCAGAAACACAGCACCCTCACCGATCTTCAGGAAGTCAAACATCTTCTCTCTACGACATACATGATAGGAACAAGCAGAATCCATAATCCACTAAGAGGAAGAAGTAGATACCTCATTAGTAATCAGAAGGACATCATCACTACCTTTTGTATCGCTACTGGCCACCGCTATAGTAGCCCTCGTCTGATCCTTAAGTTGTGGGCAATCCTTGATTCGATGTCCCAACTCATCGCATCTATAGCATCTGATCTTGCTTTGGTCCCTCATCTTGGATTTGGATCGTCCTCCTCACAATCCTCTATTGCTCTATCTACTACCTTCTGCTTCTCCAGAAACTGCCAAAGCTGAGCTGCTACCATCTAAGCTTGAAGTTGGGTTCTCCCTCCTAAGAACCTCGTTCTGAAATATTACTGTAGTGACCTCATCCATCTTGATGGTGCTCTTTTTCACTATAAAAGCAGTCACCAAGAACTTATACGAAGAGGGAAGCGATGCTAGCAAGACCAACGTCCTGATCTTCTCCTCAACTTTTTCGCCAATGCTGAGAAGGTCGGTGAGGATCTTCTGAAAGTTGAATAGATGCTCCCGCATATTCTGGCCTTCATCCATCCACAATAGATAGAACTGCATCCAAAGAAAGAGAGTGTTGGTGAGATACTTCGCCATGTATAACTCCTCGAGCTTCGATCACAGTATCGTCGGAGAAGTCTTGCTAAGTATATGGATCACAACATCATCCACTAGATACAAGCAGATCGTGCTCACTATCTACATCTGGATCTGCTTTCAATCCTTCATCTTCATGGTAGCTGGCATCTCATCGTACAAAAGAGCATCAATCAATCCATGTTGGATGAGGACATCCTTTATCCTTGTTTACCACAAGAAGAAACTGCCCTTCCCCTCGAATCTATTGATCTCTATCTTGATTTTACTTATTTTCTTCATATTCTTCAATCTCTATCATCTACTGTAATCCGCACTCTGATACTATCTGGCTCTGATACCAATCTCTTGGGATATCAGCCACTCTGATACCACTTATTAAGGATCTAGTATCAATGAATTGCAATAGAAAGAAAGAAAAAAAATAAAATAAAAAAATAATCAAGTACATAGATCAGCCCAACGGCTCGCCTCCACGGGATATGCAAAGCTTCACTATGAGAGAGAAAATCAAATAATACAAGAAAAACTTACCACTCAATCTTTATACAAGAGTCTCTCAATAAGAAGTCCTAAAATCCTCATAAAAGCTTTTTAAAATCTCTCAAGAAGCCTCTCAATACTTTCAGAATGTCATCAGCTTTTCAATACAATAAATGGTTCGTCAATCAAAGTTATATAGACTCAAAAAACTCAAAAACAGTATTTCAGTAGGAAATCCAAACCTAATCACACTCGAGATCGATCTGGATTGTTTGATCATCATCGGCTCCCTCTTGGGTTGTCGAATTGCGCACAATAGTCATGATCAGGCTCGAATCGAATCTCAATTATTTGATCATGATCGGCTTGAACTAGAGCCGTCGGATCATGATTGGTCCATGGAATGTGCCATGGACCGTGCAAAATGCTAGGGGGTCCATGCGGGCTGTGGTGGACCACGTGGGCCTAGCACTTGCACGGCCTGGTCCCGCATGGCCCACGTGCACCCCCACACGTGGCTGGCCCAGCACCACCGTGTGCAGTCAATTTTGGGCTGTGCCGCCGTCATTCGGCACCGTCGGTGGGTCCCTCTGGTGAGCCCAAAGGCCGGCTATCCCATTCTAATCTTTTTTTGTACGTATCTTCTCCGTCTGGACTCCGTTTGGGCTATTCTTAGACTCGTTGAACTCCATTCATTATGCTGAACCTCGCTGTAGGCTTATTATAGGAGAATTTAAGGTGTCTTTCTCAACAACAAGGAGCTTAAGGTAGACATCATCGGATTTGAGTGTGATACACCTAGCCTTCTTGCTCCGGCTGCCAACAATGAGATCGATACCCTGCCATAGAAAGAGAAATTAGGGTTTAGCCAAGATCCAATTGCTAAAGAGAGGGAGGAAGAGAAGCGGGAAGATTAGGGTTACCATGGCCACTTAGGTGTGCTACTCTCCACCGCGGCTTCCAGCTTTCACTATGTAAGAGGGATTGGGGACTTTACGCAGTGTTTGGTTATGTAATTCCAGATGGAACAAGGGCTTATTCCACCTTATTCCCCCAAAAACCATCAAGTTCATTGGTGAGCCCTCTTGGTTTATTAATTCCCATTGGCTACTCCTAACCCATGAATAAGGATTCCATGGATGATGGTGGAATTGGCTATTCGAACCATTCCGGGGGTAGCTATGTCATTATGAAAGTAGAAAGGTGAGCATGTGAAACCCTATCGATTCTTTTGTTCCGAGGATAGCTGTGTCATTATGAAAGTGGGAAGGTGAGGAGGTGAAACTCTATCGATCATCATTTTTCTCCTTCTCATCTTCATGCTGTAGCCGCTACTCGCCACCTTTCGCCTTCTCGATAGGTTGAGATCATCTACAGGCCTCATCTCCTCCATCCTCTTCACCGCATGCTTTGCTACTTTTGTCCTTCTCTCGTTCTGCTTCTAACCGATGACCCTTTCTATTATCCTCCAAATATCTTTAGTATAGCATTAGAACTTCTTGCTTGATTGTGCTCTATTATTATGATGTGTCAGGAGTCTCATATCGGTCAATAAGCCTTGTGAATGTTGTCTTTATTTATTTCTTAATTTTTTAAAATATTGATATTATATATATATATATTAGGATGCTATCTTCTTCTTGCATGTTGTTCGTTTCTTGTTGACTATGTTCTATGCTATGTTATGTTTATGTTTTCCAAACCCTTTTTTCTCGTACGAAGGCTAATGTGATTTTTCGTTGTGAGGGCTCCTGTGGTAGCATCATGTTCTTTTTTTTTGTGTATTTTGGTGCTATGCTCTTCTTACATGCTATTAGTTCCTTATTGACTATATTCTATAGCATCATGTTCTTTTTTTTTTTCTTTTTTTTGTGCTATCCTCTTCTTGCATGGTATTCGTTCCTTGTTGACTATGTTCTATGCTAAGTTATATTTTAGTTTTTCAAAGCCCTATTTTCTCCTATGAGGGTTAATGTGACGTTCTCCCATGAGGCCTCTTGTGGTAGCATCATATTTCACCATTGCCTTTAATTCCTTCTTGACTTTGAACCTATATAATGTACCTATTTTTGTATCTATATTAACTTTTATTATATTTTTCTTTGATTTTATTTTGGCAATGATGATGGGCTGTCTTAAGATTGAGCATGGCTAGGAGACAAGGTTTAACTATATAATTAGTTTTTGTATCTTGTAGCCGCAATGCTCCGATGACATTAATAAAATTTTGCATATCCTGAGCCAGCTTCTAATATTTTTCAAATGCTTATAAATATTGATTTTTTTATTTTATCCAATCAAAGTGCAAATGCAGGCCTTAGTGCATCCCATTTTGCAATTAGAATTGATTGTCTCATGTTTTTTGCCATCTTTCATTTATTTTATTTTGGTAATGATGATGGGCTGCCTTATGATTGAGCATAGCTGGGAGATAAGATTTTAACTATGTCATTAGTTTTTATATCTTGTAGCTGCAATGCTCCAATGAGTATAATAAAATTTTGCATATCTTGAGCCACCTTCTAATATTTTTCAGATGCTTATAAATGTTTATTTTTTATTTTATACAATCAAAATGCAAATGCAGGTCTTAGTGTAGCCTATTTTATACTAGCAGTTTATTGTCTCATATTTTTTGCCATCTTTCTTTTATTTTATTTTGGCAATGATGATGGGCTACCTTATGATTAACTATGGCTGGGAGACAAGGTTTAACTATATTTTGGTTTTGGATTTTGTATCTTGTGTTATGTTTAGCTTGTTGGTAGTCCCATTCTAAGCTATATTTGGATAGCTTTATATTGTATATGGATTGCTTTAATTTGTTGGCAGCTCCATTCTATGCTACATGCTATGCTATACTAGTTGGTAATTGATCTCTCATGTTTTGGATTTTTTTCTTTATTGTTACTAATTGTACAAGCTCTTATTTTTAGCTTTATATTTTAGATTCGATTTTTTCTTGACTTTTGGATTTTGGCAGCCTGATGAAGTTTATTATGGATTTAACTGGTTGGCAGGCCTTCCTGTGCTATATTTAACTTGTTGGTATAGCTCCTTTCATGCTATATTTGGTTTTGGATTTTCATTCTTTACTCTTACAGGTTATACGGGCTCTTTTGGATGCTTCATGTGATTATGGATTTTGGTAGCCCCTTATGTTTAACTTGTGCTTCATTTTTTAGTCTTACAATTACATGTTTTGGTAGTTTCTTCCATACCTATGTAGTTACTATTGAGGATGCTTTATGTTTTGAGTTTAATTCCTTCTAGACTTTTAGATGAAGTTTATTATAGATTTAAATGGTTGGCAGGCCTTTTTGTGCTATGTTTAACTTGTTGGATTTTTATTTTTTACTCTTACAAGTTGTACAGGCTCTTTTGAATGCTTCATGTGGTTATAGATTTTGATAGCCCCTTATGTTTAACTTGTGCTTCATTCTTTACTCTTACGGTTATAGGTTTTGGTAGCCCCTTCCATGCTGATATGGTTACTATTGAGGATGCTTTATATTTTGGGTTCAATTTCTTCTTGATTTTTGGATTTTGGTAGCCTGATAAAGTTTATAATAGATTTAAATGGTTGGCAGGCCTTTTTGTGCTACGTTTAATATGTTAGATTTTTATTCTTTACTCTTTTACTAGTTGTACAAGCTCTTATTATTTTGGATTCAATTAGAAGTTCATATACTTATTTGGTGCCTCATTCTTTACTCTTACCAATTGTACGTGTTTAATTTTGTTTAGCAAAATGCCAGAAGATTCACCTACCTTTTATTGCATATTCTTATACATAAAGAATTGGTAATGGTGATGCTCCAACAACTATAGGTTCTGGTAATATTTAGCCAAAAAACCCACTCTCTATCATACAAACTTGACCAAGGGCATTTTTGGGTTTTTTTGGAAATTCATCCTCTATTCCTCATGGAATAGAGGCTTATTCCTATGTCAACCAAATAGTATTTGGAATAATATTGCATTAATTGCACTGGAATAAAGGTGGAATACCAAATTTTCAACCAAATAGAAATCTGAAATAACAAGAGTGAATAGCTATTCATCGAGAATTTATATCTTTATTCTAAGAATAAAATTTGGATATCCAAACACTACCTTAAGGATTTTAGCCACAAGGGTCTTTTAAGAGAGAATGTATATCATTGGACCCAAATCATGGTACATACGTTGTGGTAATGTGGATGCATTTTAGACACTGCTCCACTAGCTTATTCGTTCATTTGCCCGTTTAGTATTTAAAAAATCATAACAATAAATAAATAAATTTAAAAATTATGAAATTAAAACAACTTATATTTATTCAATATAAAATAACTAGTCGAAGACCCATGTGTTGCATAGGATGGATAATTACAGCCTATAATTATTAAAATTTTTAATAATAAATATTCATAATAAATATTTTTTTAAAATTTTTTAATATTTTATTTTATTTTATTTATTATATATTATTTATATTTTATATTATTTTATAAAATAATACTTTATAATTTTTTCTTCTTTCTTCCTATTTTCATATCTTTTACGCGTTCGTCGATGCCGCCGCATCCCCTGTTGCCCCACCACAGCTTTTCTTCTATCTCGATAAATGCCAATCTTAATCGTACCCCCATGCCCTCTCTGCTTCTCATACCTTCTCCGTACTAGCCGCTACCGGTCCACCACCATTCTCCTTCTTTCTTGGCAAACGTCGATCCTGATTGCACCCTCTAGTGCCACCACTGAAGGAAGAGAGAGAAACTCTCTCTTCCTTTCTTTCTTTTTTTTTTCTTTTTTTTTTTTTTTTATAAAATAATATTTTATTATTATTTTTTCTTCTTTCTTCTTATTCTCATACCTTCTCCGCCCCCACCACCCACTCCATTGCTCGTCCATAGTGCATGCCCTTGCCACACCATCCCTCCAATCGATGGAGATAGAAATTTAAAGAGAGGGGCAGGGGGAATAGAAAGTGACATACTTGCAAACTTTCAAAAACTATTAAATGCAAAGATTTGACTTTCAAATTGATAGAGTACCATGCTCTATTTATAGATAATTTATTAGATTTGATCTGATATAATCTGATGAATCGATTCAGATCTTGAAATATATTATTTTTAAAAAATAATAAAAATATTATTTTTTAAAAAATAATAAAAATATTATTTTTTAAAAAATAAATTAGTATGTTATTATTTTTAAAATTAGAAAATAATATTGCGGTGCCGTCCCACCACCGTCCGTGCCGCACCCACCACCACCAAACCCTCTTTCCTCCCCTCCCCCGGCTCCAGCACCACGAACCACCCTCCCATCCCCTCCCCCGGCTTCGGTGCCACCAACCCCCCTCGCCTCCCCTCCCCAGCCCCCATTGACTCTCGTGCCTCCTCCACCCCGTGCAACTGCCCCCATGGCCCTGGCCCTAGCCCCCACAGGTAGGAGGAGGCCTCCCCCTCGCCCCACCCAAAGCTCCTGTTACGTGTGGCCCAGGTCATGGTCGTCTGTGCCACCCCATCACGGTGCTACCCCACCACCATCTACGCCACACCCATCGTCCGTGCCGTACCTAGCTCCGCCCACCTCGAGTCCTCCACCCTGCTCCCCATCACCTATGTCCCCCCCCTCCAGCATCGCTAGCCACCTCTCCTCGCGGTGTCGGACCAACATCCACCTCCTCTTCCTCGCTTTAGCCACCTTCTACCTCCTCGACCTTGCCGCCTTCCTCTCTAGCGACCACCACGACCCTCCACCTCCTCCTCCTCTTGCATCATATTTCGCCCTACCTTCCACGGCTCCTATTATGGCCTCCGAGAAAACAATATTTCATGGAGGAGGATGGTGGTGTGTTCTTTCCACGTGGCACAACAAAACTTATCTAAGACACTGAGGTGGCAACATCACAATACTCCTCCATAAAGTATTATTATATACATACATACATACATACATACATATATATATATAGCCGTGATATGTGATACAATCTAACAGCACAAGACTCTCATATTTGGTACCGTACTCTAATATTTTGCTAAGATTATCATTATGTAAGTGGATGTAATTTAAGTTCATATCCTTATTCTTCCACATGTTGCAACTTTTCTTTTAATTCCACCCCTACTAATTTACTACCATCTATATTGAATCCAACAATGGCACATATGCATCCTAATGCATGCGAGCACTCATAAAATAATCTCTTCACCTCAAAAGAATTTGAACCATTTGCATAGAGACCACTGCTTTTAGATATGCTGTATTGCTAATTCAAAGTAAAAAGTGGTATTGATGTAATTCCATGCCTTCTTTCATCTGTTGTATGGAATCTGAACTAGGCTCCCGGAAGCAATCCATGCTTTCAAAATGAATAGCCCAGATCCATGCTACAGAGGAGCTTATTAGGTTTTGCCGTGGATCCGTACCTCATCTTCGATTGCCACATCATTATCTCCAACTAAGCTATGGGAGATTGATGTTTATCAGATTATGGATATATGGTAAATATGAAGACCGCCAAGCACATCCCACTAAATTGGCAGCAGTTCCTACTCCTCAACCCAATTCTGGTTCACCTCATCCACAGACGACCTATCATAGCTTGTACGTAGCTGACCAATCTCAAACAACTTGAGGTCAAATACCTACTCTATGGACTCCAGAACCTCAGCCCTCGATGATCTTTTATAGCTCGTTCTTTGCCAAGCTAAGCTCCTTCCCATCAAATCCATCTCTCTTTCAAATAGAGAAAATCTTGATAGAGTGAAATTCCTCTATGATTGAGTCTCCTGTAAAAAAAATATCTTATCCAAATCTACCTATGCGACAAATCTAGAAGATTATCAAGACTCCAAGATGGATATGATTTCAATTCTTTTTCTATAAATAAAGAGGCTCCGGACCCTCAAGGTACACACTTGACTCTTTGCCCTCTCTTCTTATTATTCTCCATCTTCTAACTTGAGCATCGGAGAGTCTTCACTGGAGAACAGCCTCGATGAGGACTTTTTTGTAGGTGTTCAGGCAAAGCTCTAATAGCGGTTTCACCTTGGCCACATCTATCTTTGCGACTGATCTCAGGTGGGGAGACTAGGAGCAATACTTAGTGCTAGGAGGGCCCTCGACTAATTTTGAGATCTAGTTTGGAGAGGAAAGAGCTCACCATTAGACATCATGAAGATGTAAATGGATGCATCGAATGCATTGCAGCACTCCAACGGCAGGCAGGCCAGCAACGTCCAGCCAACCAATACACCACCACCACCAATCCAGAAGAATTTCCCACTAGCAGCACCAATGATTTTTCAAGATCAATACAATAGCCTCGTCCAGTAGGTGCAAGCACTTTCAGCTATCATGAGAGGGATGTAGCAGAGTAATGATCCTCGTCCTACTTCTGAAAATCCAAAGCTAGCCAAAGGAAGATCAGTAGACCGACCTCTCCATAGCCCAAGGGCAGGAGCTAGTCATCATAGCCGACTAGATAGCCCATTCTACCGTAGATCTATGCGATCATCTATCTCGATTTTGAGAAGGGATTCAACTTTGGGTCATGTTTTTCCTTGGCACCATCGAACCTAGGAGGATGATTTGGAAAGGAGGCTCCAAGAGATGCAACAATGGATCGATGCACTTCAAGAACCGAGGCAGTCGGAGGATGATCTGGGGTTCAATGCTAACTCACCATTTATCCAAAGGATTATGAATGAACCCTTGCCACCTTGGTTCAAAATGCCTCAGGTGGAGCCCTACGATGGAACCACCAAACTAGTAGATCATCTAGAGAATTTTCAATCTCTAATGCTCTTACAAGGGGCTAATGATGTGACTTTTTATCGAGCTTTCCCTTCAACTCTGAGAAAGGCAACTCGTCATGGGTACTCTAATTTATAGCCAAACTTCATGGACTCTTTCCATCAATTAAGTCGATTGTTCGTAGCACACTTCGTCAACAATCGCCAGTAGTGTCGCAACTCAAACTTTCTTGTTAGCATCAAGCAAAGAGAGAATGAGCCCCTTTGTAACTACATCAGCCATTTCAATGCTACGACCTTGGAGGTGTGGAATTTAGATCAATTCATGGCGATAACTACATTGAAGGCCAGGCTTCTTCAGAATGACCTCCTCTTCTCACTCAACTTGAACTACCCAAAGGACTTTGTTGAAATGCTAGAATGGGCAGAGAGGTACACTCAAGCTGAGGAAGCCTGGAGTCGGCAAGGGTAGAATCTAAACACTGGATCATCGTCGAATGTCGGGTAAGAGAAAAAGAAGGATTATCGGTGAGTGCAACATCGACATGAGGAACCAAGGCCTCATCATTCTCGAACCCCATCTTAGGGCAACCAACCTAGATCCCCTACAGCACCTCGCCGATCTAGGACCCCTCCAGTGAGATTTAGTTACTTCACTCCACTTAATACTTCTTGAGCTTAGATATTGATGGAAATAAAGCGGCAAGAAGAGCCCCCTTGGTCAAAAAAGATGGTCATTTTAGCATGAGCTAGAAATTCAAGAAAGTACTATAGATATCACCATGATCATGGGCACGATATAGAGGAATGCTGGCAGCTCAAGGAGAAAATAGAGGTGCTCATCCAACATGAGCATCTTCGGCACTACATTGATGAATGGCAGATCTTAGGGAACCCACATGGAGAGCCTCCTCGATAAGAAGATCCCCATAGAGATCAACAAATAGCAAGGGAGATCTATATGATCTCTAGGGGGAACTCGGCCATGGCACCTTTGAAGACAAGGAGCTAAAGAAATGAAAAATCGGCAATGAGATCACCTTCTCTGAAGCCGATCTATAAGGAATAAAATATCTACATGATGACCCTATAGTTGTTTCTTTGAATATTTCTAATTATGATGTACATCAAGTCCTAGCTAATGATAATAGAAGTTTTGTTAATGTTTTATTTTAAGATGCATTTGTCTATATGAACATAAATTTTGAGCCATTGATGAAGAAAAGCATACCTCTGATCGGGTTCTTGGGTAACACGGTCCCTGTAGAAGGAATTATCTTCTTAACTACGATAGCCAAACAATCTTCAAAATAGGCTGTTGTCAAAATAAATTACTTTATAGTGAAGAGCCTGTCTATCTACAATGCTATCTTAGGTCGGCCTGGACTAAACACTCTCTAAGCTATAGTATCGACCTACCACTTGAAGGTAAAATTTTCTACTCCATATAGGGTTAGTGAGCTTTGAGGAAATCAATAGCTTACGAAGAAATGCTATATGGTGACTGATAAATGGTAAAAATATACTAATAAAAATATTAAATTATAAAATAAATTAATCTATTTTTTTAAAAATTAGTACCTTTGTTAATCTTATGTAGGAAAGAAGGCCACCAATATGAAGATCTTATTTTTTTGATTCAGATAAAATAAATTTCAAGCAAAGCGAACTTCAAATGAGCCCAAAATTAAATTTCAAAAAAAAAAATCGATCTGGTTCAAACCAGTTCAAAAAAATCGACTCAGCAGACCGCCCGGCCCGACCGCACTCAGAATTTTTTGCGACGCACGGTAGACCGCTATAGAGGATATTTTGGGGATTTCACAGAGACAAGCACGCTCCGATTGACTGAAGGAAGCAGTGGTCCATGCAACACCGGGCTTGCACATAATCTACAGAGGATAATTTGGAAATTTTATCTGATCCGACGGATTCTATTCATTAAGATTTGATCAAATGGTTGAAACTCATGCACTAACGAATGGTGGATGCAGCCTCCGATAAGATCCAACAGTCTGAATGGTTTCCAATTTTTAATTAAATGCTTGAAGCCCTTCAAAAGTAGATCTAATGGCCCAGAATCCATCTAAAGGCTATTCGACGGCTGCCATGAATTTCTACTTGATTTGAGATATTTTAAAGAGTTTTTAAGTGATTTTTGATGCATTTGATCGCCATCCAACGGCCAGAATGATCCAGGCCTTATTTGAGTTATTCCAAGAGTTCTAAATCCTAATTTTAGTGAGAATTTTCATCAAAGCAGCCCCTCTTGACTCTATAAAAAGGCATGTCCTGCTATTGCCGAAAAGAGGAAGCAGGAAATAATAAAGAGTTTTGAGAGAGATCTTTGAATAGAGAGTTTTAAGGGAGAGTTTTGAGAGAGAGAAGAGAGAGAATTTTTATTTTTTTTTCTTCTTCTTCTTTTTTTCTTCTGATAATCAAGACATCGATCAAGGAGCTTCTCTTCTTTTTCATCAAGTTTTCCACACCAAGAGCTATAGACAATCAATTTCAGCAATTTAACAATCTAATTTCTTCATGCTTTTTATTTTATTTACTATTTTTGAACTTATTATCATGAACTAAATTTTTTTTTACTCAGACTAAGATGTAGCCACTCTTTTAATATAATATTCAGTATGATTTATTTTTAATTTTAAATTTTATTCATAAGAAGTATATAAATCTAATCTTAACGCTTTTAAATTACTGACCATCTTCTAATTGATTTGATGAACATAGATCTTACGAACCAAGTGCATCTATGTTATTGCTTCTTGATTATATACCTTATATTATGAATCAAATTAGAATTCATATGCTTGTGAGAATTTTAGTACGCTTTGGATGCAGCGTATTTTAATTAGAGGGTTTTATAAAATTTAATATATTAATATTTATTTAAATTATATCTAGATCAAAGGATAATTAATAAATATTGATAGTTTTGCTATGCCTAGATCAAAGAATAGTGAATAAACTAGGAGACTCCACCATCATATAAAATAAAATTAATCAAATAATCTGAATATTGTATTGACTGAGTTGGTGAATCGATTACTTTAGTAATTCATTGCTCTTAAGTTTAAAATCCTAATAATTACACTCTCTCTATTTCTTTAAATTTTTTAATTATTTTTTTATTTTATCCTTTAATTTTTTATTCTCATAAATCAATCTTCTAAATAAAGCTTTAAAAAGAGCTTTTTAGTACTTATTTTTCAATCCTCTAAGGATGATACTCTACTTATTTACTTTATTACTTGATCGACTGATATACTTGCCATAGCTATAGATTAGCACGCATCAAATTTTTGACGCTGTTGTCGGAGATTGTGTTTAAAATAATATTAAAATTTTGATCCTAGTTTTATTTTAGAATTTTATTTTTAATTTTTGTTCTTACTTCATTTTTAAAAGAATTTTATTCAGTGCATGACACGTACTGAATATAGTAACTTACTACTTTTAGATCCAGAAATTAAAAGGACCATCAAAAGACTATAATAAGAAAGAAACATGACAGCTAAAGATCCTAATGACATCAATGTAGGATTGAATATGATGATCGAGGGATAGCATGAAGCTATTCGATCAGTACATCATCCATTAAATGATTACATCACACCATCTATAGTCGATGCAGCTTCGAGCATCAGGAGACTATTTGCGTGAGCAAATAATTTTGAAATAAAATCGACGATGATCCAGATGATTCAATCAACTATCCAATTCAGTAGACACGTGCATGATGATTCGAATGCCCATATTTCTAACTTTCTTGAACTTTATGATATTTTTAAAATTAATGGGGTGTCAGATGATGCTATTAGTTAAGGTTATTTTCTTTCTCTTTATGGGATAAAGCTAAAAGTTGGCTTCATTCTCTTTCTATAGGTTCTATCATAACTTCGGATATTCTAGTCTAAAAATTTTTAGTCAAGTATTTTCCACCTTCCAAGACTGTCAAGATGCGCAATGATATCACTTCTTTTATGCAGATGGACATGGAGATACTATATTAGACTTGAAAGCATTTTAAGAAACTACTGAGGAGATATCCACATCATCAACTATTCGTATGCCATCTCATCGATCAGATCAAAGACTTCTTCCTCCATTTTTTGGTTAATGGTTCCTCCTGCTGCTGCGTATGATGCTAAAAAGACCAGCAGCTGTGCAAGAAGTAGATTGCATGCCAATCTTATTAGCTAAAATTACAGCCTTTAGAGCTGAAGTCAACAACTTAAAGGAAATAGCTATGCATGTTCAGAGCATCACCTGTGACCTATGTGGAGGAGGACACGATACAAGCAATTGTCAGACAGATAATTCTTTTGCTAAAGCAACTGATACAGCTAATTATATTGATAATTTTTTTAGGCCATAATAAAATAATCTCTACTCCAATACATACAATCAAGGGTGGAGGCAGCACCCAAATTTCCCATAGAGCAATCAAAATACAGCACAACAGCCACCCCTGGGGTTTCAAGTATCCGAAAAGAAGTCTAACATGGAGGAGCTGATGGTCAAATTTATACAAAATCAAGAAGCAACTATAAAAAATTTAGAAGCCAAACTTAGATAGGGCCAAGCAGCAGCAATTCAAAATTTGGAGATGTAAATAGGTCAAATGGCTAAGATAATCTTCGAGAGACCTCAGGAATCCTTGCCCAGCAACACGAAGACCAATCCAAAGAAGCAAATCAATGCTATCATCCTAAGAAATGGTAAAAAGCTGAAAAAGCCACATCAGAAGAAAGAGACTGAAGAGCCAACTACAAATAAGAAATCATCAACTAAAATTCATCAGTCATCAAAATAACCAGCAGATGGATGGTCTCCAGGTATACAGTTTGTCGATCCAAATGTGAAGCCCTACATGCCGCCACTACCATTCTCAAAAAGATAAATATGACATCCAGATAAGAAATTTTTTAATTTTTTTTAAATTTTAAAAAATTTATATATTAATATTTCTTTTGAAAATGCTATCACTCAAATGTCCAGGTATGCCAAGTTTCTCAAAAAAGTTCTAACAAATAAGAAAAAGCTGAAGGAGCATGAGAGAATAAATTTCAATGAAAAATGCTCAACAATACTTCAAAATAAATTACCACAGAAGCTAAAAGATCTAGGAAGTTTTACTATCCCTTGCATTATTGATGATTGTAGTTTTAATAAAATTTTATGTGATTTTAGAGCAAGTATTAATCTCATGCTTTTTTCTATTTTTAGAAAGCTGGATCTAGGAGAACCGAAGCCTACCACTACTACTCTTCAATTAGCCGATAGATCCATCAAATATCTAAGAGGTATAGTGGAGGATGTCTTGATAAAGATAAATAAATTTATTTTTCCTTTTGATTTTATTATTCTTGATATGGAAGAAGATTATGATGTACCCCTTATCTTAGGAAGACTCTTTTTAGCTACTGGAAGAGCTTTAATAGATGTTCAACAAGAAAAATTAATTCTTAGAATTCAAGATGAATAAGTTACTTTTAATATTTTTAAAGATACTAAATATCCTGATGATAATCAAACTTATTTTCTAATTAATATTAATAATAATTTATTATATAAAAATTCTATAGAAAATAGGTTTGAAAGTATGAAAGCTAGCAATATCCAATTGAAAGAGGGCTCGACCAAATATGAAAATATTTTAATTGAAGTAGCACTAGATTGATTCAACTCAAAACTTAAAGAAAGTCAAGCTGAAGACTATAAATCAGAACTACTAGATAGGTTATTTCTTTTTTTTGGTTTTAATTTTTTTTTTTTTTAATAATTTATTGTTGCTCTTTTACTGCTTTGATGTATATTTTTAATTTTATAGAAAAAAATTAATGAGAGCTCAAGCAAAATTTTAAAGCTTCAAAAAATCAGATTGAACCAAATCAGGTGTATTTCTTCCTATCCTTTATTGTACTCTTTATTTTTAATATAGAATAAATTAAAGATAAAATAAATAAATAAATATATATATATATATAATAAAATCATGTGTCAAGAAGAAAATCTTGAGTAAGATAGATTGGATAAGTGATAAAAGATAGAAGTATCTGCTAATGAATATAACGAGTTAAAGAATTGGATTAGTTGGTCAGACTTTTAACAGCTTACTTAGGTCATCAAAAGACTATTAGCACTTCTAATTGTATATGCACACTAACAAGGCAAAGTAGGTATTGATTATAAGGCCAACTGAGGATTCAATTATTACTGAAAATTAGTAATTGATATACATTCTAATCAAAAAAACTTGAATTTAATAAAAAAGCTATCTGCCTAAAAATAAAGTGCAAAAGATAGAGTATATGTAGATTGTCCAAAGCCTAGTAACTGGGTCTCTGCACCTAGATCAAGTGTGGAAATTCACGTAAAATAGTAGAGAAAAAGTCAGGATGCTCAGCACATCAAAAAAAAAAAAGATAGTGTGAAAGCTACCTTAATTCATGAGTATAAAATTAGAAATGTATAGAAAATTGACCAAAATAGATGATAAGAGAGGATACTTTTATCCTTTAATTTAACACTGAAATGCTAAAGTTAGTCATCACGAACACAAGTGCTGTAAATTTTTAATGTACTCTAAGAAAGTTTTTAATTGTATTGACTGTAAAATTTACTTCTGAAACTCAATGCTTAGTTAGCGGTATTTTCTAAATTTTTTGATCTTTAATTCTAGATTTTATCTTTTTGATGGATAATCTTATTAAAATATGGTATTAAATAAAATATTGCTAAGAGACTAGCAATGACTAAGTTGGGGGATGTGATAACTGATAAAATATACTAATAAGAGTATTAAATTATAAAATAAATTAATTTATTTTTTTAAAAATTAATATTTTTATTAATCTAACATTAAAAAAAGGTCGTCAATATGAAGATCTTATTTTTTTGATTCAGATGAAATAAATTTCAAATAAAATGGACTTCAAATGAGCCCGAAATTGAATTTAAAAAAAAAAGCCAGTCCAGTTCAAATCGGTTCAAAAAAACCAGCTCAGCAGACCACCCAGCCCAACCGCACTCAGACCACCCATTCATTGATACAACGCTGACGCTATGCTGATGTCAGAATTTTTTATGATGCACGGTGGACCGCTATAGAGGGCATTTTGGGGATTTCATAGGGACAAGCATGCTCCGATTAGCTGAAGAAAGTGACGGTCCATGCAATACCGAGCCTGCACACGATCTATAGAGGATAATCTAAAAATTTTATCTAATCCAACAAATGCTGTTCACTGGGATTTGATCGAACGACTGAAACTCGTGCGCTGACGAACGGTGGATGCAGCCCCCGGTCAAGATCCAATGGTCTGAATGGTTTTTGATTATTAATTAAATGCTTGAAGCCCTTCAGAAGTAGATCCGATGGCCCAGAATCCATCTAAAGGCTAATCTGATGGCTGCCATGAATTTCTACTTGATTTAGGATATTTTTAAGAGTTTTTAAGTGATTTTTGATGCATTTGATCGCCATCCAACAGCCAGAATGATCCAGGCCTTATTTGAGTTATTCTAGGAGTTCTAAATCCTAATTTCAGTGAGAATTTTCATCAAAGTAGCCCCTCTTGACTCTATAAAAAGGCCTGTCTTGCTATTGCCAAAAAGAGGAAGTAGGGATTTGAGAGAGTTTTGAATAGAGAGTTTTGAGAGAGAGAAGAGAAAGGGATTTTTTTTTTCTTCTTCTAATAATTAAGACTTTGATCAAGGAGCTTCTCTTCTTCTTCATCAAGTTTTCCATAATAAGAGCAATGAACAACCAATTTCAGCAATTAAACAGTCTAATTTCTTCATGCTTTTTATTTTATTTGTTATTTTTGAACTTGTTATCATGAACTAAATTTTCTTTTACTAAGGCTAAGGTGTAGCCACTCTTTTGATGTAATATTCAGTATGATTTATTTTTAAATTTAAATTTTATTTATGAGGAGTATATAAATCTAATCTTAATGCTTTTAGATTACTGACCATCTTCTAATTGAGCTGATGAATATACTTATGGATCAAGTACATCTATGTTATTGCTTATTAATTATATACCTTGTATTATGAATCAAATTAGAATTCATATGCATGCAAAAATTTTAGTGCACTTTGGACGCAACGTATTTTAATTAGAGGATTTCACAAAATTTAATGCATTAATATTTATTTAAATTATACCTAAACCAAAGAATAATTAATAAATATTGATAGTTTTGCTATGCCTAAACCAAAGGATAGTGAATAAACTAAGAGACTCCACCATCACATGAAATAAAATTAATCTAATAATCTAAATATTGTATTGACTGAGTTGGTGAACTGATTGCTTTAGTAATCCATTGCTCTTAAATTTAAAATCCTAATAATTATACTCTCTCTATTTTCTTAAAATTTTTAATTATTTTTTTATTTTGTTCTTTAATTTCTAATTTTCATAAATCGGTCTTCTAAATAAAGCATAGAAAGAGCTTTTCAGTACTTATTTTCTAATCCTCTAGGGACAATACTCTACTCATTTACTTTATTACTGATCGACTGATGCGCTTACCATAGCTATAGATTAGCATGCATTAGTGACCTTATGTGGGGCGACACCCATGGAACAACTAATGGATGAGCTGGACGTACGGGATGAGCTAATCAAACAAAGAGGCCATCTAGTGGAAGACCTAATTTCAGAGCCGATTGATGAGGATCCAAATAAAGTGGTGAAGATCAGCTCAAACTTATGTGAAGAGGATCATTAGCACCTCGCCTCTTTCCTCCAAGATAATGTAGATATATTTTCTTGGTCGGCCTCTGACATGCTTGGTGTTGATCCGAAGGTTATAGTTCATCGGCTCAATATAGATCTAAGGCATCGTTCAGTCATACAAAAAAAATGCAGTTTTGCTCCCAAGCAACAAAAAGCTATACAGGAAGAGGTGGACAAACTTCTAAAGACATGATTCATTTGAGAAGTCTACTACCTAGAATGGTTAGCCAATGTTATTCTCGTTAAGAAAGCAAATGAAAAAATCACACGCATGCATTGACTATACTGATCTTAACAAGACATGCCCAAAGGATAGATACCATCTACCTCGCATCACTGCTATAGAAAGGAGCAATGGCAGTGCATACTATGGTAGCGATTTTGAAAACCGCTATAATAGGGCCTATGACAGTGGTTACAAAGAACCGCCGCTATAGCTCCGATCTATAGTAGTGGTTTATGCTAACCGCTATCATAGGTCTATCAATAGGAGCAGTTACATGAAACTGTTGCCATAGGTCAAAACTATAGCAACGGTTTAAGATAATCGCTGCAATAGATATGACATATAGCAGTGATTGATGAAACTACTGCCTAGATCAAATCTATGGCAGCAGTTATGGATAACCTTGCTATAGATCTGGCATATAGCAATGGTTATATATAACCGCTATCGTAAGATAATTTATAGCAGCGATTGTGGATAACTGCTACCATATCTCTTTTCTCATATTTTTACTCTAAATATTATATAAATTTAATATTTAATACCCATCTTCATTGTTCATTATCTAAATAATTATAATTAGAGTATCATCACAAAAGGCTACCTCAATCCGATAGCTTTAGCTTCATCGATAAAAAAAATTCGATTTCGACGATCACGAATGATGATATAATGATCTGATAGATGAAGACCATCGATGAATTCAAAAATCTACAATGATGATCTTAGTGATATTTATAGCATACTATCAAATTTTTACTTCAATCGGATATCGTTATCATGGATAATTTAGTACGGAATAATTTCAGTCATTAAATAAAAAATAAATGATCAAAGGGCCAAACAATACTCAATTATGAGATAATTTTTTAGTTAAATGATCTTTGCTATAATTTTAATCATTTTATATGATGATGATCATAAAGTTTAAATCATTTTCGTATGAACTATTCACGTTAAGCAGATTTTGCAAAAGCACGAGCATAATTATCGATAAAGTTTAAGAATGGATATCAACGATGCATAGTTTTGGATCATTCTTTGACCCACAATTTAAATTTTATGATCACCATCATAAAAATAATTAAAATAGTAGTCAAGATCATTTATAAAAAAAGTTATCTCATAATCGAACGTCGCCTGATCCTTTGATCTTTAATATTTAATACCCATCTTCATTGTTCATTATCTAAATAATTATAATTAGAGTATCATCACAAAAGGCTACCTCAATCCGATAGCTTTAGCTTCATCGATAAAAAAAATTCGATTTCGACGATCACGAATGATGATATAATGATCTGATAGATGAAGACCATCGATGAATTCAAAAATCTACAATGATGATCTTAGTGATATTTATAGCATACTATCAAATTTTTACTTCAATCGGATATCGTTATCATGGATAATTTAGTACGGAATAATTTCAGTCATTAAATAAAAAATAAATGATCAAAGGGCCAAACAATACTCAATTATGAGATAATTTTTTAGTTAAATGATCTTTGCTATAATTTTAATCATTTTATATGATGATGATCATAAAGTTTAAATCATTTTCGTATGAACTATTCACGTTAAGCAGATTTTGCAAAAGCACGAGCATAATTATCGATAAAGTTTAAGAATGGATATCAACGATGCATAGTTTTGGATCATTCTTTGACCCACAATTTAAATTTTATGATCACCATCATAAAAATAATTAAAATAGTAGTCAAGATCATTTATAAAAAAAGTTATCTCATAATCGAACGTCGCCTGATCCTTTGATCACTCATTTATCATTTAACGGTCGAAATTATCTTGTACTAAATTGAACAGGATATTGATATCCGATTGAAGTAAAATTTTGATAGTATGCTATAAACATCACCAAGATCATCGCTGTAAGTTTTTGGATCCATTGGAGGTCTTCATTTTTTAGATCATCGTGCTGTCATTCGTGATTATCGAAATCAAATTTTACTGATTGATGAAACTAGGGCTATCGAATTAAGACAGTCTTTTGTGATGACACTCTAATAATAATTATTTAGATAATGAATAATGAAGATGAATATTAAATTTTAAAATTATATAATATTTAAAAAAATTAAAAAAAAATTATTTTTAATCTACGACAGCGGTTACTAAAAACCGCTGCCATAGGTCTATAACAGCAGTTTTATAACCGCTGCCATAGATCTATGGCAGTGGTTTTCAGTAATCACTGCCATAGATCTAAAGCAGTGGTTTGAAAATTGCTGTCATATGTAGATTTTTTCTCCAATTCTGCCTCTAATTTTGATTTCCCTTAGAGTGCGCACTCTCTCTCCCTCCTCTCTACCGTCAATGAGGCCCTCCCCTCCGTTTCCTTCCTTGGTCGATGCTGAGTCCTCCCCTCCATTTTCTTTCCTAGCCACCGGCTCCACCACCTTCCCTTCTTCCTCCTTCCCTATCCTCTCCATCGTCAGCTCCGCCACCTCCCCGCTTGCCCCTTCTTCCCTGGCCGGCCCAGCCGTCGGCCTTGTCACCTCCCCTCCTCCTCCTTTCCTGACTAGCTCGTCCGTCGCCTCCACCACCTCTCCCTCCTCTCTTTCTTGCTCTTTCTCTCTCTCCTCTCTTTTTCGATCGGCCCGACTGCCAACCCCAACCCCTTTTTGCTCTCTCTCTTTCTCTCCTCTCTTCCCTCGGTCCGATCCGCCCCCTCCTGCTCTCTCTCCTCCCTTTCCTTGGCTCAACCCACCCCCTTCCTACTCTCTCTTTCTTTTTCTCTCTATTCTCTCTTTCTATCTCACTATCTTGTGTCTCTCTCATTTTGCAGCCTACCTCTAGCACTGTTGTCTTTCTGTAGCGTCACCATCGGTGACCCTCAGAGCTCTCTATGCGATCCCCTCTCTATAGCCACAGATATCATTTTTTTTTAAAAATTATAATATTATTTATTAATCATTTATAATATTTATAATAATATTTATAATTTTTATTATAAATATGATAAATATTTATTATAAATATTATAATTATCCACTGGTCGTGGGTTCAAGTCGGTGGGTAAGATAATTTTTGCTAGTTAATTTTGGACCATGTCGATGGATTTTAGGTTTGGCCGTGCTGTGTCAACAGTCGTAGACGATCCTAGACCATGCTGGCAGCCTGAGCCATGCCATGTCGGCGATCGTGGACCGCCCTTGGATCATGCTGGTCGATAAGAAAACCTAGGCCATGCCCATGGCCATGGACAGTCCTTGGGTCGTGCCATGTCAGTTAATAAGAAAACCCCCACCGACGGATTCTGGGCCATGCCGTGCTGGCAATAATCAAATTGTATGCTAATATTATTGTTCAACATATTATATTGGTTATGTTCATTAACATTATAAGTCACGATGGCACCGAAACACCATCTAGCTTTCACCCATGCCCCTCGACGGATTATGCAGAGCTCCACATCTAAGTCACAGTCGGAGCATACTCCATCCACGTCCGCATTGACTATCCAGGAACCACTAGCATCTACTCCTCCATCGATATCTACTCCATCAGTATTTGAGCTCCCACAGTCAGCTACATCTCCAACACATGCTCCACCCACCGATGCATCTCCACTAGCATCTATGTCACACGATCCCATGGCCAATGAGTGTATATTTTTATTATATTATTTATTTATTTATTTTATATAATATTTATATACTTATATATTTATATAACATATTTTTATTTTAGATGCATTATCTAATAGGACATTTCATGATCCCACACGCATGCCGCATGTGTGGAACCTCCAGCATTAGGTGATGGTGCAGTATGATGTGAAAGAGAGACCGTGTGGGAGATGCATTCTTTTTTTAGAGTGCTTGTGAGGTGGTCAGACATTATTCCAGTAGTGCTCATAGATTGGTGATTGATGGATGCTACTATTAGGGACTGGATTTGGAAAAAAATATGGATAAGTGTATCTTAATTATATTTATCTATTTTATATGTTTACACTATATTTAATTAAAATAATTTTATAACTGACTTTTGATAACTTTGTGTAGAGGATGTACGACTTTTCAGATCATGAGAGGGCTCGAGATGCTTGACTAAAGAAGATTGAAGAGTTGTATCGAGGCTACAAGATCAAGCTTCATAGAGGATAGCTCGAGTACCAATGAGACACTCTAAAGGAGCTTGTTCCTTAGATATAGGACTATCCCTCGAGTCAGTGGGAGGGGATAGTTAGACATTGGAAGAGCTAGGAGTTTAAGATTTAATTTTTAATTTTTAAATTTTTAAATATATTTAAAATTATATTTAAATATTTTTTAAATATTTATTATTTATTTGAATACTTGTTAGGCTACCTTCCATCAGAATCGAGAGAACCGGATAGCCCAGGAGTATAGGCACACTCTCAACCATGAGTCTATGGCCAGTCATGTGTATAGAGAGGTAATAAATACTAAATCTTACTAGATAAATTAAATTGATAATTTTTTTATGTTTCTAATAAATTGATCTATTATTATAGTTGATGAGAGATGGGGTGATGCCCATCCATAGCGAGATCTTTTGATCCAACCGTACGGACAAAAAGGATAAGCTAATGAACACCGTGATCGAAAAAATTTTTATAAGTAATAATTATATTAGTATGATTAATATTATAGCACTTTTTATAATATTTTATTTAAATTTATAATTAAAGAAGCAGTAGTTAGATGCACTCGTGAGCGAGGGTCCAGACACCTCTGACCTCCATGACCATCTATCTTAGGTTGGAGCTTAAGCACTCTGGGAGGATCTGATGCGGACCCAGATATATGCCGATGAGCTACTGGTCTGAGGTGAGCATCTCTTTACATGCTCCAGTATCGTTAATCGAGAGTAGCTTAAGGATGCATTGGCACAGGCAGCTCAGGCTACGGCACGGACAGATCAGGCTACGGCGTGGGCTACTCGCGTTGTTAGAATTTGACATCTCAAATTCGATCCATGGTAAGAAGAGAATCAATTTTTAGCATAGCAGTTGGGCTGACTTTGATATGCGGTCGAGTCAGCCCGAATTAAGATCGAGCTGGCTTGAACCACAACCGAGTCGGCTCTCTCAAGCAGACAAAAATAGGAGTTCAAGCGAGATACAGTCAAGCCAGCTCGACCCCTGAACGAGTTGGCTCGACGGAGGCGAATAGAATACGATGGGGTTTTTCTTTTTGGACTCGGATTATGATTAATCTAAGAGGTCTATGGGAGTTGCATGTGGACTACAGGATCCAACGGCCATGAAGGGTTGCGATCATGATCTGAAGGTTGAAAAATATTTCAAGACTCCATCAAAGATATGTTCGACTCATATTAGAAGAATGAGCCCTATTAGGACTCCTGTGAACTACTGAGAAGAGGCGATTCTCATCCTATTTAAAGGCCTAATATGCTATGGAGCAGTAAGATGGTGCATGTGATAAGAGAGGCATATAGAGAGGCTCAGATAGCCACCAAGAGGAGCTTAGTAGAGCACCGAGTACGTGCAACCCATGAGAGAGAGAAGCAAGAGATATATAGCATTCGACGTGGAGGCTATGAGAGTAGAGCATCTTGTAGCTTCTGAGGTTCTCCTTAAAATTCTGAGAGAGTTTTCTAAGGGTAGCTTCTAGTTGAAAGAGATTTATGTACGGTGAGTTGAAAGTGGGTGTTCTCCTCTTGTACCTAATTTTTTTTTCATAGTGAAGCTTTGCATGCCCCATGGAGGTGAGCCTTTAGGCTGATCCACATACTTAATTATTTTTTTATTTTATTCTTTTCTTCTTCCTACCATAATAATTGGTACAAGATCCTGAATAATGAATATCGGAGCGAGTCGATATCCCAACAGATTGGTATCAAAGTAAGTTGATACCATAATAATTAATATCAGAGCCTAGACAATACCAGAGCGCAGATTACAGCAGTGGTGTTAAAGATTGAAGAATATGGAGAAGGCAATCACAATCAAGATGAAGATCAATAGGTTTGATAGGAAGGATAATTTCTCCTAGTGGCAAGTAAAGATAAAGGATGTCCTCATCCAACATAGGTTGATCGATGCTCTTTTATATGAGGAGATGCCAGCCACCATAGAGTTAAAAGATTGGAAGCGGATCCAGATGTAGGTGGTGAACACAATCCACTTCTACCTAGCAAATGATGTGGTGATCCATGTACTTGACAAGACTTCTCCAACGGTGCTGTGATCAAAGCTTAAGGAGTTATATATGGCGAAATCGCTCACCAACATGCTATTCCATTGGAGGTAGTTCTACTAGCTACGGATGGAGGAAGGATAGAGCATGAGAAAGCATTTATCCAACTTTTAGAAGATCCTCACCGACCTTCTCAGCGTTGGTGAAAAAGTTGAGGAGAAGACCATTGCATTGGTCTTGCTAGCATCGCTCCTCCTTCGTATGGGTTCTTGGTGACTGCTCTTCTAGTGAAAAAGAGCACCATCAAGATGGAAGAGATCACTATAGCGATACTTCAGAACGAGGTTCTCAGGAGAGAGAACCCAGCTTCGAGCTTAGATGGCGCAGCTCAGCTTTGATGATTTTTGAAGGAGTAGGAGGCAGTAGATGGAGCGATAGAGGATCGCGAGGAGGATGATCCAGGTCCAAGATGAGGGACCAAAGCAAGATTAGATACTATAGGTGCGATGAGTTGGAGAATCGGATCAAGGATTGCCTACAACTTAAGGATCGAACGAAAGCTACTACAACTATGGTCAGTAGCGAGTCAAATGATGATGTCCTAAAGATATCTGATAAGGTATCCAATTTTTTCCAGCAGTAAATTTTAGATTCTACATGCACATATTATGTTGGTTGTAGAAAAGAGTAGTTTGACTTGCTGAAAAGTGGTGATGGCACTACTTATCTATCGGATGGATCAAGCTGTGGGATCAGAGGCATCGGGACAGTCAGCTGAAAGACACATGATGGTGCAGTTAGAAAATTAGGGAAGGTCCAATACATACCCGATTTTAAGCAGAATCTTATCTTACTGAGTATATTGGATTCAAATGACTACAGGTGGATAACTGATGATGAAATCCTGAAGGTCATGTATGGTGATAAGATAATATTGAAGGAAAAGAAAAGGATAAGAGGACATTACTATCTAGTAGAAAGCCCAATGCGAGGTAGAGCTTCAGAAACCAGATGGAGCCCAGTGCGAGGTGGAGCTCCAAGTGGAGATGGAACGGGCATGAGATGGGAGATTCGGAAGAACGATATGCGACATTGTAGAGTGAAGTTCCTATTACCATGGCAGATTTTTCTGAGCAGATCTTTGGTCGGAGTAGACACAGCTATTGATAGAGGTGGGATCGAATGGCTTGGCTCGACTCTCATGTTTGCCCATCCATGATTAGTAGGCATGCCCTAGGGCATGGGGGCGAGACATATCACAAGCTCTCAAAATCAAGTGAAGATAGAATGTCGAGTCAAGATGGAGATTGTTAAAATTTGACGTCTCGAATTCGATCCACAACAAGAAGAGAATCAGTTTTTAGTACAGCAGTCGGACCAGCTCTGATACACGGTCGAGCCGACCCAGATTGAGATCGAGCTGGCTTGAATCATAGCTAAGCCAGCTTCCTCAAGTAGAAAAAAATAAGAGTTTGGACGAGATGCAGCCGAGCCAGCTCGATCCCTGAACAAGCCAGCTCGATGGAGGCAAATAGAATATGATGTGGTTTTTCTGTTTGAACTTGGATTTTGATTAATCCAAGGGGTCTATGGGAGTTGCATGTGGACCATAGGATCTAGCAACCATAGAGGATTACAGTCATGATTTGAAGATTGAAAAATATTTTAAGACTCTATCAAAGACATGTTCGACTCATATTAGAAGAACGAGCCCCATTAGGACTCTAGTGAATGACTGAAAAGAGGTTTCTCATCCTATTTAAAGGCCTGAGGTATTATGGAGTAGTAAGATGGTGCGTATGATAAGAGAGGCATGTAGAGAGGCTCAGGTAGCAACTAAGAGGAGCTTGGCAGTGTACCAAGTATATACAGCCCATGAGAGAGAGAAGTAAGAGGTGCATAGCATCCGACATGGAGGCTGTGAGGGCAGAGTATCTTATAGCTTCTGAGGATCTTCTTGAAATTCTGAGAGAGCTTTCATAAGGATAACTTCTAGTTAAGAGAGATTTATGTACGGTGAGTTGAGAGTGGATGTTTTTCTCTTATACCTGATTTTTTCTTTCATAGTGAAGCTTTGAATGCCCTATGGAGGCGAGCCTTTAGGCTGATCCACGTACTTGATTATTTTTTTATTTTATTTTTTTCTTCTTTCTGTCATAATAATTGGTACAAGATCTTAAACAATGGGTATCAGAGCGAGTCGATACCCCAACAAATTGGTATCAGAGCGAGTTGATACCATAATACATGTTGAGGAGTGCACATCTCATCTGGAGGGTATCCTAAGTGCCATAATGATGAGGCTCAGCATATAATTTGGAGCTGACTTCGTGGATCTTGAGGATATGTTGATCGACATTCTAGCTCCAGCTCCAGCCCTAGCACCTTCAGCACTGGCTCCAGCTCTAGCTCTAGTTCCTTCAGCTCGTGCTCCATCTTCTAGTGACAACGATGATGTAGATTTAGAAAACTTTTGATATATATATTTTTTTAAAAATATTATAATAAATTTTATTTAGCATTAAAATTTGAGGATTTCATAAATATTCTTATATTTATAATATTTTTTTATGTTATTAAACTATATTTATCAAGTAAAAAAATATAAAAATTAAAAAATTTATATTTTTTTATCATTCAGAAGTTATGCCTATGGTTGTAAAATCACTACCGTAGGTGTGCCAACCGTTGCTATAGGTTTTGTGCCAACCGTTGCTGTAGGTTTCATGCCAACCACTCGATTAGATCTCTGATAGTGATTTTGTAACTGCTGCTATAACCTATGATAGTAATTCATAAATCATTGTCATAGATTGATCTATAGCAGCAATTTTTTAACTACTACTATAGATTTTATTGCAGTGGTTACAAAACTGCTGCTATAGGATCTATGGCAGCGGTTATAAAATCGCTACTATAGATCAATCTATGGTAACGATTTGGAAACCACTGCTATAAGCTTTCTACGGCAATGGTTCAAATAACCACTGTCATAGACCTATAACGATGGTCACAGTGGCAGCGAATCGCTATCATAGCCTATGACAGTGATTTTTTAGGCTACGACAGTAATTACCAACCACTATTGTAGCCCTATTTTGTAGTAGTGCATTGATCAGTTGGTGGACGCAACCTTGAGGCATTAACTCTTATCTTTCATAGATGCATTCTCCAAATACAACCAGATTCGAATGGCCTCTGAGAATGAGGAGAAGGACTCTTTTGTTACTGACCAGAGTCTTTTTTGCTATAGGATCACATCATTCGGCCTAAAGAATGCAGGTGCGACCTATCATTGGCTCATCAACAAGGTATTCAAGGGGCATATCAATAGGAATATGGAGGTGTATGTGATGATATGCTTGTTAAGAGTAGAATTTCTGAGCATCACATCACTGACATCGAGGAGATGTTTGCCAAGTTGTGGTGCTTTCAAATGAAACTTAACCTCAGCAAGTGTGCATTTGGTGTCACCTCCAACAAATTACTCAATTTCATGGTGTCTCAACGAGGGATCGAAGCAAATTCAAAAAAAGAATACAAGCTCTCTAGAGATGAAACCTCCGAGGACGATCAAAGAAATATAGCATCTAACTGGAAGAATCATAGCTTTGAACAAATTTTTCTCAAGGTCGGCCGAAAGGAGCCTACCCTTCTTCAAGGCTCTCGAACAGATGAAGAACTTCCAGTGATCGGATGAGTGTCAGGCTACCTTTGATGATCTAAAAGGATACTTTGGCTCACCTCCCCTCTTAAGCAAATCAGAACCTGAAGAAGTGTTATACTTGTACCTAGCTGTTTCACCATTAGCAATTAGTTTAGTTCTTATCAGGCAGGAGGCCAAGGTGCAAAAGTCAATTTACTATATTAGTTGGGTGTTCCATGATGTTGAGACTATATATACGAGGTTCGAGAAGGTAGCCTATACTCTCATGATATCTTCTAAGAAGCTACGCCCATACTTTTAAGTATATACCATCGTTGTTCTTACCAACCAACCTATCAGATCAATACATTATCGGCCTGATACCTTAGGATGATTAGCTAAGTAGGCTATCGAGCTAAGAAAGTTTGACATCAAATATCTATCAAGGCCATCTATCAAAGCTTAGGCATTGGCTAATTTCATCTTGGAGTGCACCATCCTAGATGAGAAACCGAATGCTGAGTGATAAACTGCGATGTTGTCATTAGAACACCGTATTTATCATTCTAAATTTAATTTTTTAAAATAATTAAAAATATATAAAAAGTAGTGAGTTGGATCGAATCCATGGAGAAGACAGTGCTATGATTTGAAATCTTTAATTTTTTATAAAAAAATTAAAAAAAATAAAATTAAAAAATAGAATTATAAATAAAAAATAGAAATTAAATGATACAAAAAAATAAATTTGGTATTAAGATCTATTATTTAGATCTTAGCATCTACTTGTAATAAAAATAAAATTACAATAAAAATAAAGAGCATGAAATTTAAAGAGTAGAAAAATAAAATTTACACTAATTTAAAATTTAAATTTAAGAAATTAAAAAGAACATAAAAAAATAAAAACTAAAATAGATGATCTTGATCTCGAAGCAGCATTGGCATAAAGATGGCATAGAAGATAAACTCTTTCTCTCGATACCATCTACTTCGAAGCAATCATTAGCCCAAGCTCGACCTCTATCCTGTACCATAGATTTTTCTTGATCGAAGATAAATCATTTCTATTGACCTGGTAGCCTTTAAATAGAGGAGAGAGCGGCATCAATGAAGAATCTGAGTAAACATCAACTTAAAACTCCTAAAACTAAGTCAACTTGGGCTCTATCTGTCATCTGAAACATGTTGCCCATTAGATCTACATCAATCAACTCAAAAATTGCCTAAAAAGATTTGTTAAAATCCCAAATCAAGTTGGGATTGAGATCTGGCCGTTGGATCGAGTCTTGGGATGCTTCTGGGCTGTTAGATGGTGCTCAAATGAAGTCCCAGAGTCCTAAATCAAATCGGAAGCCATCCTATCCATTAGATCCTGATCGAGAGCAAGCAGCACCATCGGATCATGCCAAAGCAGTGCCGCTGGACCCTATGAACCGGGCGCAATGTTGTCTCTGCCCAATCAATGTGCGACACACCCTCCAAAATGACCATAAAGTCCTTGAACATCGCATGGTTAATTCCATGGATCCTTAAGGGTCTATGCCTTCCACATCATCGTCGGTCCACCACCATGCACCGTATGGTTTTATGACTCATGGTGACGTCATGCTAGAGGGGGCTGGGTTGCTGAGTAGGCCACATGGCTAGGCCATCTATGATGTGGGCTGGCTAGTGGGTTGGGCCATGCTCAACCAGACCGGTAGGGTGAATTGATTAAGATGGATCGGTTTATTCTATTTATTTATTTAAAAATTTATATTAGATCTATTTTAAATCAAATTTATTTCAAATTTGATTCATTTAAACCAAAAAAATAAACTCTTTTTATTTATGAATATTTTTTTCTAAAAAAATGAATAAAAGTATTAATTTTTAAAATTAAATATAAATTAATTTATAAATTAATATTTTTATTGATAAATTTATGGTAATTATCACATCCTCCAACTTAAGCTTTGCTCGTCCTCGAGTAAAAAAAAAATTTAGTTTTAGACATCTTTTAGCTATACAGTTTCAAATTTTATCAAGTAATTTTCAAAATGGCCATTAATGATCAGTAGAGCGTAAATAAGATATACCATCAGAGTATTAATACTTAACCAATATTAAAATTAAGTGAAGAACACTAAGCTTTTCTAAATTATGCCTACATTTATCTCTAAATCATCTAAATTTTAATATCGATAAGTGTATTATTACTTTCATTCTTCATTTATTGATAATTTTTATTCATATTGCCCAATTTTTGATACAAATATCATTGCTTACTTAAGTAGCAAGACCCGGCTACTCGACAAAAAATTTATATTTTTTTTAATGTTATACCATTATTGAATCTCTTAATCCCTTAAGCTTTCTGTTTGATCCATGTAGCGAGTCTTAAGCTAATACCTCCTAAATCAGTTAGCTTTAGGGCACTAGATATAAAATATCCCTCAAATTTACTAGTTTGAATCAAATAGGCTACGAGTTAAGACTAGCTTTACAACGAGCCTCTTTGCCCTTCTCATCTTTTGATGCAAAACTCAATACTTACTTAGGCAAAGAGGCTCGGTTATTCAATGAGAAGTACTTAAAAATTATTTTATTTTAAAAATAAATTTTTATGAAGAAACGTATAGTTATCCTACATAAGACAATAAAAATTTGACTTTTCTTTGATGTTAAAAAATAAATAAAATTACTCAAAGAAAAAATATTGATATTCTAGACTTAACTCTTTATTGAATTTTTTAATACTTGATCCTTCAATATTTTACAAATTTTCTAATTTGTGCATCAATTTTTTTTATACAAATGCTTAGTTCAACTCGATTCTTAAGCATAATTAGGTGCCTAAATGCTAAATACTAACTTCTTCAAGAATTTTTAAATTTTTTATTATTCTCTTTCCTGAATTTAATCGATATTATCCTCAATGAAGAAAGAAAAATAAAGAATATAATAAAGAATAGAAAAGAATATACCTGACTCAATATATTTTCGATGCAGCATGGATCTTTAAAAACTCAGTGTTGGTGCAAAATTTGATCATCGTCGAAATCAGCTAGAGCAAAGATAGATGAGGTCGCCGTCGGGGACCTGCAAAATAAAGTCCCATCCGAAGTCGGTGGGGGGATGGCTCCGGCAGGATCCTCCGACGATCAAGTCAGCTCTGGCCAATAAGAATAGAGTGCTCGGGGAATGAGTTCCACGGAGCTTAAAAAAGAGAGGAGAGCTTAGAGATTAGAGATCCGAGTTAGCATATCTGGAGGATCTTTTTTATAGATGGAGTTTGATGGTGACAGCTGCAGCTGCCTAGTGGCGGGCCGCTCGAGGCTGCACTGGGTTTGATGAGGAGAGGATGGTATTGTCAGATCGAAAGTGACAGCCATATCGTCCGATAGTGGTGGGCTGCTCGAGGTCTGGTGGAGCCGTCTATAGCATCGCCTGTGGCAGACTGATGGTGATCGTTCATTTAGCTTTAATAGCCATGGCTCTCAAAAAGCAGGCATTGATTGGTGGACTTCGGCATATATCGATTTCAAAAGAGTTCAAACTTCTGAAGAGGAAGTTCGAAAGGAGTTTGACTCTCGTAGGCGTCTGGCTAAGGCTCGGTCGCTGGAGAGTTTGGAAGGAGCTCGATCGGTCGAAGGAGATATCTGGAAGGAGTCTAACTCCTGAAGAAGTTCGACCAAAGGGGAAGCTTGGAGAGAGTTTGGCTCCCGTAGGCGTCTGATTGGAAGGGCGCGAAGAAAATTTGGCTCTTGCGGGAGTCTGACTGAAGCTCGATCGCTGAAGAGTTTGGCTAAAGCCCGACCACTGAGAGTCCAAAGGAGCTCGATCGCTAAGCAGTTCGACTGGCTGTAGGAGTTCGACCAAGATCCATCCGCTGAAGCTCTTCCATGGCTATCGGCTGTATTAGGCTGAGCACCAAACTGGACTTCGACAGGAGTGGAATTTATCCCTAACAATAGTTCCTCCACTTTCGAGTTCGAAATTCGAAGGAAGAGAGTGCAGAAATAGTGACTGCCGAAGTCCTCTTCTGGGCTCCGTGCTGGTTCAAGTCGAAGCTTAGGGGGAGATCTCATCTCCAATCGAAGTTGGTGTTGAAATTGAAGCCTGGGGGAGATCTCATTTTCTACCGAGGTTGAAGTAGATCTTCTCTCCTACAGCCATGGTTAATACGGATGCTCGAAAGAGATCTGATCTCTGACCGAGATTGATGCGGTCGCTCAGAAGAGATCTCATCTCTGAGCGAGGTTGTCTCCGATCTTATCTCTAGCCGAGGTAGTCTCGGTCGCTCGAAAGAGATCTCATCTTTGATCGAGGTTATCTCCGATCTTATCTCTGATTGAGGTTGGCTCGAAAGCTCTGGCCGAGATTGTCTCTTGATTTTATCTCTGGCCGAGGTTGGCTCAGGCACCCTAGCCAAGATTTTCTCCGATCTTATCTCTGGCCGAGGTTGGGTCGGGCGCTCTGACCGAGGTTGTCTCTTGATTTTATTTTTGGTCGAGGTTGGCTCGGGCGCTCTGGCTGAGGTTGCTGCCGACCCTCGGGAAAAGATCTTATCTCCTACGATCGAGATTGATGTGGGCACTCAGGGGAGATCTCATCTCCAGCCGAGGTTGATGGAGATCCTATCTCTTGTAGACTTCGGAGCTCGGATTTAAGCTTTGCTCGCATTAGGACAAGGTTCTTCGCCTATTCCTAACGGGCTGTGGGGGCACATAAGGACTGTTGTTAGGGCCTCTCCTCCCATCTTGTCTAAAAGTGAACATGGCCTTCGACTTTGCTCACGTTAGGACGAAGTTCTTCTCCTATTTCTAACGGGCTATGGATGAGGTTCTTCGAAGCTTGAGAGAGATCTTATCTCTAGTCGAGGTTGACTCGATCGCTCAAAAGAGATCTTATCTCTAGCCAAGGTTATCGCGGTCGCTCGAGAGAGATCTTATCTCTGGCCGAGGTTGGCTCGGTCGCTCGGGAGAGATCTTATCTCTAGCTGAGGTTGTCGCAGTCGCTCGAAAGAGATCTTATCTCTGGCCAAGATTGGCTCGATCGCTCGGGAGAGATCTTATCTCTAGTCGAGGTTGTCACAGTTTGCTCAAGAGAGATCTTATCTCTGATCAAGATTGTCGTGGTCGCTCGGGAGAGATCTTATCTCTGCCTGAGATTGGCTCGGTCGTTCGAAAGAGATCTTATCTCTAGCTGAGGTTGACTCGGTCGCTCAAGAGAGATCTTATCTCTAGTCGAGGTTGTCACGGGCAGAGGTAGTCACGGTCGCTCGAAAGAGATTTTATCTCGGACCGAGATTAACTCGATCGCTCGGAAGAGATCTTATCTCTAGCTGAGGTTGTTGCGGTCGCTCGAGAGAGATCTTATCTCTGATCGAGGTCAACGTGGGCGCTCGAGGAAGATTTTATCTTCTGCAGCCGAGTTTGCCTCGGAGGAGATCTTATCTCCTGCTGTCAAAGTTGGCCCGAACCCTCGGGGAAGATCTTATCTCCTACAGCCGAGGTTACCTCGAGGGAGATCTTATCTCCTACAGTCGAGATTGATGTGGGTGCTCGGGAGAGATCTTATCTTCTACAGTCGAGGTTGCCTCGAGGGAGATCTTATCTCCTACTGTCGAAGTTGGCCCGGACCCTCGGGGAGATCTTATCTCTTGCAGTCAAGGTTGCCTCGGAGGAGATCTTATCTTCTACGGCCGAGGTTGCCTCGGAGGAGATCTTATCTCCTGCAGTCGAGGTTGATGCAAATGCTTGGGGGAGATCTTATCTTCTACAGCCGAGTTTGCCTCAGGAGAGATCTTATCTCCTGCAATCGAAGTTGGCCCGGACCCTCAGGGAAGATCTTATCTCCTACGGTCGAGATTGCCTCAGGAAAGATCTTATCTCCTGCGGTCGAGGTTGATGCGGGCGCTCGGAAAAGATCTTATCTCTTGCACCCAAGGTTAAAGGTCTTTGATCTGCTCGTGCTAGGATGAGGCTCTCCTTCTGTTCCAAATACGATAACTATTGACTGCTTCTTCTCCGTCATCACATAGTTTTTACACCCAGAACAATATTATTGAATGAAAAGAATTTTACCGAGAAAAAGTTACTGGCAGCACATCCCCTTTTAGGATCATGGGGGCGTTGTTCCTTCGGGTTCTCTTGGGCAGCAAAGCCTGGGATGGACGACCTCCTCTATCTTGTGCTAGCCTTCTTAATTTGGAGCAAGATTCTTTTGGCTTTATCGCTGGGAGACAATGAATCACCGATGTACCAATCTCCTTCCAGGGGTAATGTTGATGACGCCGTGAGGTGGCCGACCTTCTTATCATTTTTGACTACGGCAGCGCCCTTGGCCGATCTTCTGCTTCAAGCTGGCGTCGGAGGAATTTACCTAGCCGTCCCTTTCTGACGAGCTCCTCAATTTCATCTTGGAGCTGAATGTATTCCTTAGTGTCATGATCGTGGTCATGATAGTAGAGGCATTACTTGCTTCGATCGTGCATGTTTGGGAGAGACCATAGTCCTTCTGGTCTTGGTAATTAGTTCTTAACTTCCGTGAGAATTTGAGTTCGAGGAGCGTTGAGGGGGGCGTAGTCGCGGAACCTTTTGGGAGGAGGGCTTCTTTGCACCCTTCTATCGGGGCTTCCTTAGTGGTGAGCTCGAGGAGTTTGGGCCTTGCTTGTGCTGGGGAGGTCGTGAGCATGGCCGAACTTTTTGTGAAACCTTCTATGAGAGAACTTCATACTTCTTTGTCGGGACTTTCTTGATGACGAGCTTGAGGGAAAGTTTGGCCTTGCTTGCCCAAACTTCATTACACCTCCTGTGAATTCTTTATAGGAGCTTTCTTGAAGACATACTCGAGGGGGAGTTCGTCCTCGCTTGCACTGGGGTGGTCGTGAGCGTGGCCGAACTTCATTCCACCTCCTATGAATTTTTTATAGGGGCTTCCTTGAAGACATACTCGAGGGGGAGTTGCGCTGAGGTGGTCGTGAGTACGGTCGAACTTCATTCCACCTCCTATGAATTTTTTGTAGGAGATTTTCTTGATGACATACTCGAAGAAAAGTTTGGCCTCGCTTGCGCCAAACTTCACTCCGCCCTCCTGTGAAGCTTTCGTCGGAAGAACTTCATGCCCCTTTGTCAGGACTTCCTTGATAGCAAGCTCGAGGGAGAGTTCGGCCTCGCCTACGCTGGGGAGGTCGTGAGCATGGCTAAACCTCATTCCGCCTTCGATGAAATCTTTGTCGAAGCTTCCTCGATGGTGGGCTCGAGGGGGAGTTCGGCCTCGCTTGCACTGGAAGATCGTGAATGCGGCCAAACTTCATTCTGCCTCCTTGTGAGACCTTCTGCGGGGCTTCCTTAATAGCGGGCTTGAGGAAGAGTTCAGCCTCGCTTGTGCTGGAAGGTCGTGAACGCGGTCGAACTTCATTCCACCTTCTTATGAGACCTTCTGCGGGACTTCTTTGATGGCGAGCTCGAGGGAGAGTTCGGCCTTACTTGCACCGGGGAGGTCGCGAATGCAATCAAACTTCATTCCATCCTTCTGTGAAATCTTCTGTGGAAGAACTTCTACTCTCCATTTCTCCTTCCTAAGGATGATTGGTATGCCCAAATACTCTTTCTTAAGGCTAATTCCTCTTATCCTCATAGTGGGTTTGCTGGCAAAGTCTCCGTCGAAAGCTGTCGCATGATCTACATCATCTCGACGAGGCCACGAACCTGCTGGATCAGCAGGTTAAACTACTCTACATCTATGATGGTTTTAGGTGGAACCTGGGCTGCCGGGGCTAAAATGGGAGCAGATGGACCTGGCATAAGGGCCGCCGATCGCCGAGACAAAGCTCTCTTGGAAGGCATTTTCTCTTCGAAAAAGAATTCTAGTGAGAAAGAAGAGAGATCTCCAAAGAGGAAAGAGAGAAATCATCGTCAAGCACTCCTTTAAGAACAAGAGAACCTCGAAGATTCAGACCCTCCTTCTAGCGCCAATCTATTGGTGCAGAATCTGATCGTCGTCGGAATCAATTGGAGCGGAGGTGGATGAGGTCACCGTCGGAGATCTATAAAATAAAGTTTCATTCAGAATCGGTGGGGGGGTGGCTCCGGTAGGACCCTCCGACGATCAAGTCAGCTCTGACCAACAGGAATAGAGTGCTCGAGAATGAGTTCCATGGAGCTTAGAGAAGGAGAGGATAGCTTAGAGCTTAGAGATTAGAGATTTGAGTTAGCATATCTGGAGGATCCTTTTTATAGACGAAGCTTGATGGTGACAGCTGCAGCTACCTGATGGTGGGCCATTCGAGACTGCACCAAATTTGATACAGAGAGGATAGTATCATCAGATCGAAAGTGATAGCCATACCATCTGACAATGGTGGGCTACTCGAGGTCTGGTGGAGCCGCCTATAGCATCGTCAGTGGCAGATTGATGGTGACCGTTCATCCAGCTTTAATAGCCATCGCTCTCAGAAAGTAGGCATTGATTGGTGGACTTCGACATATATCGATTTCAAAGAAGTTCAAACTTCTGAAGAGAAAGCTCGAAAGAAGTTCGGCTCCCATAGGCGTCTAGCTAGAGGTATGCGGCTAAGGCTCAATTGCTGGGGAGTTCGGAAGGAGCTCGACCAATCGAAGGGGATGTCTGGGAGGAGTCCAACTTTTGAAGAAGTTCGATCGAAGGAAAAGTTTGGAGGGAGTTTGGCTCCTGCAGGCGTTTGGCTGAAAGGGCATGGAGAGAGTTTGGCTCTTGCGGAAGTTCGACTGAAGCTCAACCACTGAGGAGTTTGGCTAAAGCCCGACCACTGGGAGTTCGAAGGAGCTCGACCGCTAAGCAGTTCGATCAGCTGTAGGAGTTCGGCCAAGATCCATCCGCTGAAGCTCTTCCATGGCTACCGACTGCATCAGACTGAGCACCGAACTGGACTTCGGTAGGAGCGAGGTTTATCCCCAACATCTAGCTCTCCCTTCAATTTATTCAACATGTCCTAAAAAAAACTAAAAAGATAAAATAGATGTAAGAAAAATAAATATTGAATTGCCTTCCAATGAGCACTAAGTTTACCATCTTTAGTCAGACATAATGTAGCTTACCTATCCTGTATCAAATATTGGATTTACAAATTTTAATAGTTTTGGATTACTAATCTCAGGAAGACAACTTATGTTCTCTTTATTAATAAATTTGTTGCTAATTTTGAAAAGATAATTTATGTTCCCAATCTCAGATTCTTATTTGTTAAGAATTTTTTCTATTTATTTTTTTAAAATATTTATATATTGAGTTTTTAGATTAGGAGTTAAGCTTAATGCAATGAGTACTGGAAGGTTGTCATTCAATTCTAAATTTTTATATATGACTAAAGGTGGCTTCAATTCTAGAGGTATATTAACATGAACTTGCTTAAACAACTCTATTAGCTCTTTTTTACATGCCCCATGCTTTTTACAGGAAGAACTGGCTTCTGTGGTTAAAGGAAATAGGAGTTTAAGTTTATATGTCTCAGATAAATTATCTATTCTCTTCTTTTCTTCGTCTATCTCGTTTAAATGAAAACCAACATCAATACTAGTTCTGGGCTCAGGTTCTTCTATGTGGTTAGTTTAAATACTAACATTTTCTTCTAAATTTATGTTTTGACTAGTATCAGTATTAGCCTCTCTCTCATCTGATCTTGGTATCGATCTTTAAGAATTTTATCACTTTTAAGTTTAGAAATTGCTTTAGCATTCTTAAATTAGAGATTTTTAGGTAGAATATTAGATTGATAATTAGATCCAGGTGGTTGGTAGACAATAAGTGGATTGTTTATGGGATTTGTTAATGGTTAGCTCGGTAATTGACCTAATTCTCTCCTCAAAGTAAACTCAACTAATTATCCTATTTATGCTTCTATCCTAGCAATGAATTATTGTTGAGTCATAATCAATTGTTGAAGTTAATTAAACCTATCATCAGATAGATTGATCTATTGAGGATGTGGGTATGATGGTTGATTATAATATGATGGCTGGGTAGACTGACTAGGTTGATCTCTACTATAGGCATAGTTTTGGAGCCTATTTTAATAGTTTTGTATTGTTGAAATTTGGATATAAGCCTGAGTCTGTTGGGATATCCAAGAAAAATTTGGATGGTTCCTCCAATCTGGGTTATATGAATTTGAAAATAAGTCATTAACTGACTTGGAGTAGCCTTGAACAACTTGGACTTATTCTTGGATGAAAGATAAAAACTATACAACTATGGGACATTGACTTATATGATAGGCTGGGCTAGCATAAGTAGAACAAATCTCCTGATAATTAGAAGATGGTGTGTATTATGCAGGAGTTTGTTGATCTAGGATTAGGAATTGATCTAATTTCTAGATAAGAAGGTCTATTTTATTTATCAGGTTCAAGTCAGCCATAAAACTAGATTTTGGATGTTTAAATTTATGAATCCCTATTCTTTTTTGGTAGAAAGATAACGAAGCATGGTTAATTGAATTTTTACTCAAAGATTCAAACAAGGCTTAGGCTTCATCCTAACTCTTGCTCATGAATGTACCTCCATAGGATGCATCTATCATTTATCTATATTAGTCTTCCAAACCCTCATAAAAAGCTTGAACAATTTGCCACTTAGATAAACCATGATATGGATATTTTCTAAGAAGTTTCTCGAGTCTCTCCCATGACTCATGAATTTATTTTTTTGGAAGCTAAGCAAATCTAGTGACGACTCGCCTCATGGTAATGATTCGACCTATGGGATAAATTTTTTTAAGAAACTCATGTTGCAATTTAGCCCAAGTTTGGATTGGTCTCTCTATTGTGCCAAGCCAGTACTTGGCTTTATTCTTTAATAAAAAAAATAAGATTAGTCTAAGAGCATCATCAGAAAAATTTTGGATCCTCATTGTATAACAGATTTCTAAAAGCTCATCTAGATACTTACAAAAATCTTCATTGATGTTCCCATGGAAAGATGAAAGCATATGGATTATGGTCGACTTGACCTCATAGTGACTTACAGGGATATCAGGTAAGTGGATACAAGTCAATGGATTATAGATGGAAGAAATAAAATATTTTTTCATCTATCTAGGTGGTTCTCTAGGATTTTCAGTCATTTGATTATTGGATTTAATATGGATCAACCATTTAATTTCATGATTGGGCTCAACCATGTCAAAAAAAGTAATTTTCTACCATGCATGTACTAGTGCAACCCTAACATATGGTTCAAAATTTATTTTAATTTATTTTAATTTTTATTATTTTATTATTTTTATTATTATTTTATTATTTTTAAAAAATTTTATGATTTTATTATTATTTTATTTTTTTAATTATATTTTTAATTATTTTTAATTTAATTTATTTTAAATTTATTTTTATTTTTATTTTTGGAAGAGAAGAGGAGAAGAGGAGAAAAGAAGAAGAAAAAGAGAAAAGAGTTCTAAAGAAAAGATCCTAAGAAGTCCTGGAGCTAAAAAGAGAGAAAAAAATTAGTTTTGATTATGTTTGATATTAATTAGCAAATAAGTTAAGCAATCAATCTTAACTAAGGATTGTTCTAGATCTAGATAGCTCCTAACTGCTAAGGTCATCTTCAAGCTGTCCAAATAAAGAATCAACCATTCAATTGGCCAGATAAGTATAAGATCGATGGGAGTCCCCCATTGCTTTTCTTAGATATCAATTATCTTAGTCAAATAAGCTAACGAAATCAATTAAGTAACCATCTTTTTTTGAAATGTATTTCTTGAACCACTTGCCTTAGATATCAGTTAAACTGATTAATCTTAACCTGATCCAACTCTTAGGATTCCTTATCCTAATAAGCTCAAGTTTTTAGAACTGATGTCTAATTGATTTTAAATTAAAAGCCTAGGTCAATGCGAGATTCTGATAGGTTATTTATGGGCTAAGAAAGGATAATCAAATTTCCATCTTATCTTGATCCTTAAATTAATTTAGAGATGAATATGCACAACCAATTTCAAATAAGGAGTTATATGCAACTAAATTAGATGCATAAAACTAATTAACCTTGAAAGGCTTACCTTATCTCCAACAATCACCAAAAAAATAAAAATAAATTTAATATGATGGATGGTCTAAATAATTAGGATTTCTATTCTTATCATGAAGTTTTTAATTAGATTTAAGTAGATATTTTTTAAAATTAATTTAAAAATAAAGTAAATAATATTAAAAAAAATTAAGGTTAGGATTGATCTCATCAAACAAGACTGGAAGGTTCTTTTCTTATGTTAATTTTTTTATTTTTTTCTTTTTTTTTTATAAAATAAATAAGAAAAATTAGTAAGCAATATTTATAAAAAAATAAAGAAATTAAAAATTTTATTTATAATTTATTTATAAAAAAATTAAAAATTTTAACTTTTTAAAAATTTTAACTCTCATGTCATTTTCGACAACAACACCAAAAACTTGATAGACCATGATATTATCGTTAAGATACCATGTTTATTAGTTTAATTTTAATTTTTTAAAATAATTTAAAATATATAGAAAGTAGTGAGTTGGATCGAATCCACGGTAAAGGCAATGCTTTGATTTAAAATCTTTGATTTTTATAAAAATAGATTTTAAAAAAAATAAAAATAAAAATATAATTATAAATAAAAAAATAAAAATTAAATAATATAGAAAAATAAATTTGATACTAAGATCTACTATTTAGATCTTAGCATCTAGTTGTAATAAAAATAAAATTATAATAAAAATAAAGAGCATGAAATTTAAAAAGCAAGAAAATAAAATTTGTATTAATTTAAAATTTAAAATTTAAATATAAAAAAATTAAAAAAATATAAAAAATAAATAAAAACTAGAATAGATGATCTTGATCTCGGATTGAAGTTGGCTTAAAGATGGAGTAGAAGATAAGCTCTTTCTCTCGGCACCGTCTGTCCTAAAGCAGCCATCAACCCAAGCTCGACCTCTACTATGTACCATAGCTTTCCTTTGATCGAAGATAAATCACTTTTGTTAGCCTGGTAGCCTTAAAATAGAGGAGAGAGCAGTGTTGATGAAGAATCTGAGCAAACATCAACTTAAAACTCCTAAAATCGTGTCAAATTGGGCTCTGTCTATTGTCTGGAACTTGTTGGCCATCAGATATGCATCAATCAGCTCAAAAATTGCCTAAAAAGCTTTGTTAAAATCCTAAATCAAGTCGTGTTAGAGATCTGGCTGTTGAATCATGTCTTGGGATGCTTCTGGCCCATTGGATGACACTAAGATGAAGTTTGGGAGTCCTAAATCAAATCAAAAGCCATCTTGTCCATTGGATCCTGATCGGGAGCGAGCGGCACCATTGGATCGCGCTAAAGCTATGCTGTTGGATCCTGTGAATCGAGCGTAATGTAGTCTCCATCCAATCAACATGCGACACACCTTTCTGGACATAAAGTCCCTGAACACCGCATGGTTAATTCCATGGACCCTTTAAGGGTCCGCACCTTCCGCGTCATCGCCAGTCCACCGTGGATCATGCGGTTTTACGATGTCATGGTGATGTTATGCTGAAGGGGGCTGGGTTGTTGAGTAGGCCACATGGCTGGGCCGTATGCACAGTAGGCTGGGCTGGCTAGCGGGCTTGGCTGTGCTAGCCTTGACTAGACCGAATGGGCGAACCGATTGAGTCAAACCAATTTTTATTTTTTTTTTTGAAAATGCATATTGGATCCATTTTAAATTGGATTTGTTCTAAATTTACTTCATTTGAATCAAAAAAAATAAGCTCTTTTTATTGATATTTTTTCTAAAAAATATGAATAAAAATATTAATTTTTAAAATTAAAAATAAATTAATTTATAAATTAATGCTTTTATTAGTGAATTTACAATAATTATCACTAAGGCAGCTCCGACAATCGATGAATGTTGGGTTTTCCATGTAGATGGTTCTTTAGATACCATGGGCGTAGGAGCTAGATTAATCTTGACTAGCCCAGATGTAGTCATGGAATACACATTGCACTTCGAGTTTTCTACTTGTAATAATGAAGCTAAGTTTGAGGTACTCATGATGGGTCTGAGAATGGTGAAAGAACTGGAAGTTCGGCATGTTAGGGTTCATAGTGATTCATAGCTCATCATCGATCAAGTTCGGAAAGAAAATGAAGTGTGGGAGACAAAAATGATGAAATACCTATAAAAGGTCAAAGATCTAGCCTCCAACTTCGCCACCATGAACATCCAATAAATACCAAGGGTGGAGAATGTACGTTGATCTTCTCTCAAAGCTCACAACACTCAATGCAACTAACCTAAAAAGAAGCTCATATCGAAAAACCTTGAGAAGTCGAGCATTGAAGAGGCCTTCATGATGAAAATAGATCTCGAGCTGAGTTGGATAGATCTGATCTTGTGCTACCTACAAGATGAGGTGTTACCTGCTGATTGAGATGAAGCCAAGAAGTTGATGCACCTTGTACCCCAATATCTCGTCTAGGATGGAAGGCTGTACAAAAGGTCTTTCACTTTACCCTTGCTCCGGTGTCTCCACCTCTCGAAAGTTGACTATGCCTTGTGGAAACTTCACGAGGGGATCTATGACAATCACTTAGAGGACAAGGCCCTTGCTCATAAGGTGCTACGATAGAGGTACTTTTGGCCGACCATGTAAAATGATGCTACTAACCTGGTGAATAAATGTGACCAGTGCTAGAAGACTTCAAACATCCAGCACCGACCTTCAACCCCTCGAGCTTCGATCACCATACCTTGGCCTTTTGCTCAATGTCGAATGGACATCCTCGGATCTTTCTCCATCGTGATGGCACAGAAAAAACTTTTGCTCATCACAATTAATTACTTTACTAAGTGGGTAGAAGTGGAAGCAATAGAAATCATCACGAAAGCCAAGGTCCGTAACTTTGTGTGGAAATCGATCATTTGCTAGTTTATGGTCTGGCACGAGCCATCATTATTGACAATGGATGATAGTTCCACAATCCAAAATTCATAGGATTCTGCAATGAGCTCGGTATCTCTCATAGGTTGACTTCAGTAGCCCATTCTTAGAGCAACGGTGAAGTCGAAGTAACGAACGTGATCCTATTACAAGGGCTAAAAGCTCGTATAGGCGAGGTTAAAGGATTATGGGTTGAAGTACTATATCATGTGCTCTGGGTATATCTTATGACTCAGTGAGTTCCAACCAGAAAGACCCCCTTCAAGCTGTCCTTCGGGACTAAGGCCATCATACATCTTGAAATCGGCTTGCCCACGCTGTGAGTGGAGTTCGACGAAGATAGCAACACCTTTGGACTGAGAGCAAACATGGACTTACAGGAAGAGATCCGGGAGTGAGCATGGATTCGGATGGCTAACTATCAATAAAGAATAGCTTGGTACTACAACTCTTGAGTCAAAGAAAAATCATTACTCGCTGGATAACGAGTTCTTCACTGAGCTGAAATTTCTTGCCTAACCAAACGATCAAAGCTCGCACCGATCTAGGAAGGCCCGTATCATGTTGCTGAAATAGTTTGGCCGGGAGTCTATCATCTTTATTGGCTAGATAGAACTCTGATTTTTGGAACTTGGAATGCCGACAACTTGCATATCTATCATCCTTAAATTATAATTTTTTATTGAATTGAATAATAAAGAATTTTTTTTATAGAATTATATATTTTTTTAAAAATAACATGTGCTCCTCGACCATGGCTGAAGATCGAAATATATTCTCCATGCGGTTCTCCATTTTGTTCTCCAAACACATGCTCCACGGCCAAGGTCGAGGATCGGAATGTGTTCTCTATACGGTTCTCCAAACATGTGCTCCTTGGCCAAGGTCGTGGATCAAAACATATTCTCCATGTGATTCTCTAAACACACACTTCTTGGCCAAGGCCAAAGATCAAAATGTGTTCTTTATGTGGTTCTCCAAACATGCACTCCTCAACCAAGGCTAAGGATCGGAATGTGTTCTCCATGCGATTCTCTAAGCATGCGCTCCTCAGTCATGGGCAAGGATTGAAATATGTTTTTTATGTGGATCCCCATCGTGCACTCCTTAGCCATGGCTGAGGAGCGGTACATGTCTTCATCCGAACCTCCAAGTCTCCATTCAATCTTCAACACGTGCTCCTCGACCACAGCCGCGGACTGAACATCCCTAAGTCCGACCTTCCACCTACCGAACTACAATAGTTGTTCACTTGGAGACAATTTTCCACTCTTGGCCGCTAAGAAAATGACCTAAAACTAACGAATGGCCTTTGTGGTATAGGTCGGACATCAAACCCTACTATAATAAAATGGCCAATCTTCTCAGCAAATGTTGATGAAAAAGAGTAATTTTATTAAAAGAAAAATTTTTGCAAGATATTGGTCGGTCTAGTACAAAAATATCTTAGTAAATGCCGAGGTTCACAAATTGGACTAACCTATATCTAAGCCCGAACGTGCCCAAGCTAAAATACAAAAGTTTAATTTTCCTCAGAAGCATGGGATTCGTCGACCTCCACACGATCGAAAAGGACAATGATAGCTGGAGGCGGAGGCGATGTAACATCTTCGATCACCCGATCTTCGCAAGCCAGGCTGAAGAACTCATGATTCGCAGACCTTCATCTCCGACTTTGCCAACCTCCTCCTTGTCGTCCGACTTTAGGAGACCAAGGTTGAGATCAGTAAAGTGACTCTTGACCTTCTCCTTGAAATCTTCAGCTCCTTGCAAGTATGAGGTCAAGCCATACTCCATCTTGATGTCTCAAAACTCGGTCGAAGACTGGAAGGCTTCGACCACGACGACCTTGGTGGCCTCCAGCTTCTCCTTATACTTTTTCTCAACTGACAGCTGAGCTTCAACATCGAATTGGGACTTGGAAACCTCAGACTCCTATCGCTTTACCTCTTCTTTCAACGATCTGACCTCATCCTCAGACTTTAGCTTGGAGTGTTGGGCATTGTCCGCTCCTTGGTTGGCTTGGCTGGCCTTTTCCTTGGCTTCTCTAGAGATACGTCGAGCTTCCCGCATTGCCTCCATGAAGTGATCTACACAGTGGGTGAGCTATATGTTTAAAAACAAAGAGAGAAAAAGAAGAAAAGTCAATACTAAATGATAAGATCAAAAAAAGTCGAGGAAGGGTGAGAAATCGTTACTTATCTAAAGTACAGAATCCTACGAGTCCTGGACTCGGAATGCATCGCCTTTGGTGTTGAAGGCTCCGATGTTGGTCAGTAGAAGAATCAACCAAATCAAAGATTGAGCAATCCGATAATCACCGATGCCTTTCCTAGTGCCTTAGACTTTGACATCTGATGGAGCTCCCACTGGAGGAGAAATCTCAGCTAGTATGTCGGCTAAGTGTGATGATATACGTACCGAGATTTGGAGGCCATCCAAACTCCAATGAGATGAGAAAGCAGAAGGCCAGAGGGCTGCATTCCCAGCATGGTAGATCGGAGACCACCTTTGCTGGCACTGAAGATTTCTTTCTCAAAGCACTACTTGGCCCCAAGGAACCCCCAGCTGCAGGCTGGGTAAGGATGGCATTAGTTCGGTTGCATTTGGCAGCAGGGACCGCGCTTGCTTTCTTCCTCTTTGCAGCTCGATGAAGAGCTTCAATGTCTTTGGGATTCATCTTTACACATAAGACAAGGTTAGCTAAAGAGAAAATAACCGCCAAACTAAAGAAGATATAAAAAGATACTTGCTCTTAGGGTCGGCCAAACTCAACCCGACCTTAAATAAAGTCTCCTTGGTAAGGAGCTTAGACAACGAAAGGAGAGTAAAACCAAAGATCTGTGCCAATGCCTCCTCTTCAATATCTGATAATGTGAGAACTTTGATTGCTGACCTATGAGGTCGATCCCATGATATATTGAAGTTAGGGTTGCTCGATCGAGACAAAGAAAAAATGCTCCTTCTAGTTATACACCAAGAAAGGATCACCTCAAAATAGACGACGTCCCTTCCATGGAGAGGCATACCATCATCCGACCTCTGTAGGATACTCCTTCAGTATGAAGCAAGTCAGTAAGAGGCGGGAGGTCGGTTCGACCCCGAGGAGAAGATAGTGGGTGAAAAAATCTAGGATTTGATGCCAGGAGTTCGGTGCTATGCTACAAGTACTTATTCTATACAGGTTAAGAAATTCTGTGACCAAAAAATGGAAGGATGGTCTAAGACCAGCCTTTAGAGATTCCTCGTAAAGACCTACTCGATCCTGATAGGGAAGAACTATCCATTTGCTGAGAATGGCAACGAACTCCAGCCTGAACTTGGCTGTGACTTGGACTCTAAGATGGATATGACTACAATTCTTTTTCAATAAATAAAGGTTCTTCGGATCCTCAAGATACATGTACACTCGACTCCTCGCTCTCTCCTCTTTTTGTTCTCTATCTTCTAACTTAAGCATCAGAGGGTCTTCATCGGAAAATAAATTCGGTGAGGACTTCTTTGCAGGTATTCGGATGAAGCTCCAGTAATGATTTTACCTCAGCCACATCTACCTCGGTAACCAATCTTAGGGCAGAAGACTAGGAGAAACAGGTTTCATTCAAGAATATCTTATTGCCCCATTCCCATTCTCAAACTTCTACTTCTTAGCACTTGGAAGTGGAGATAGATTTGAATCTCAAGAGTGATCGAATTTAGCATAAGAATGTCTAAAAGGCTGATGAGCTGCTGTATGACCAAAATTTTTCCACTAAAAGTGAGCTTTCAAATCTCCCATAGTGTCACTTCTATTTTCCTTTGATACAGAACTCATGGAATAGACTCAATGTCTGGATCTGTGGTTGTTAGAACAAAAATAATAGAAGGGATACAAATAATATCATATATCATTGGTATGAAATAAATATTTAGGTTCAACATCAAACGCATCAAGAACACATTACTTTGGCGGAGAAAAAGGCCAATATTCATTGACAATGCTCGCACAATATCATGTGTTTTTGCTTTTCACTCATCTCCACTCTTACACCTTTCAATATGATACATAGATTGGCCACATGAATTTTCTTTTCCTTCACCATTTGTTTAATAATCAACCCTTGAAGCATAAATGGCAATCCTTTCAATCATTATTTTTATAAGAGACAACAACTTTAATATAATTACCTTTTTCCTCAAGTTTTTTAATTAATCAAAGATGTATTTTTAGTACATAAGTTGTTTGTGACTATGATGCAATAAGGACTTAATAATTCTAAATGCTAATAATATTGCAGTTATAATGTGTAAGTCTATGTTAAGTAAAATTACTTTGTTAACAATTTAGAGATTAAAATTTTGAGGACTTACAAAGAAAAGATGGATTTAAGTATATTTCTCGAAAGTGCATGCATTTTAAAAACTGTTCATTTTTGCTATTTGATTTATTAAGAAAGTAGAGATTATTGAAGTGTACTTCCATCACTTTGGATGTTCAATTTTAAGATGTAAAAATCACTTCTAATAAATAGTAAATATTTTTTTTTTATTTTTGTTATTATTTATTTTATTGATGTTTAAATACTATTATATATCATTTCATATAATGATTTATTGATTGAATAGGATAATATAATTTTTAATAGCAGTAATATTCAATGCTTAAGTAATAAGAATAATACTTGTGATAATAATTATTAGTAAAATATAATACTATTACAAGTATAATCAATGATGGCAACTAATTTTGATTAATAATAATACAATAATTAGTGCTAATTTAATTATAATAATTTATAAATAGTAAAAATAAAATAAATACTTAATAGTAATGTAATAACAATTTATTATTATTTATTACAACAAATAGTATAATATTATAATAAATATGTTATTATATTTAAATATAATATTATATTATATTAATAGTACTTTTATTGGTTATTATGATATAATATTATCAAAAATAGAATAACCCATCCATCCAACCCTCTTCTCTCCTCAAAGTTTCAATAGCCACTGGATTCGTTAGCTCCACCAGGAGCCAAAGTCATTTTTGGCCATTTTAGTTTAAAATAACTGGAATCTTTTTTGGTTCTCAAAGTGATTTTTGATTATATTCTCATAGTAAATAGTAGTTGAGAGCTTAAAAGTTTACTGTTTTAGCACTTTCAAGACTAACCAAAAATGCTACAAAATTGGATCCCATTTATCACACAGAGATTGGAGGCACCGATGCTTCAGCAAGCATGCATAATCATGTTCCATGTGTGGATTGCTCGTGCCAAAATTGTCCCATATTCATTCTCCCCTTCATAATTTCTTAAAACTTCGTGTTATCGTAAAATTTTACTTCAAAGAAGCTCTAAATTACTTCAATTGATGCTTTACCCCCAAAAAAAATATAATAATAATTTAATTGATGTTATTTTTCTTATTCAAACACCCATGATGCCGGTTGCTGAAAAAGATAGGCCTCTTTATCTCCACGAACCTGATTCAGTCGATTAGGCCTGTCATTAATGCCAACATCTGCAAGATGGATGTCACGCCTTGACCCAAGATACTGATGGCCAGCGCATCTTTCGGATTTGATCCCATGGAATATACAAGATCTATTTTTTCAATTCTATACAATTACACCATTGTAAATTTAGCAATAATTCACTTATCATAATTATTTCAAAAGAATCTATAACCTCAAAATTTCACATATCAATATTTAATAATTTATTAAAAAAATATTAATTTAATTTCTTCTATATCTTTGCTCCTTATAGCTCAATCCCAATCTTGACTATTCTATTGCATCTAGAAAAATAAAAAAGATGTAATGAGCTTTACAAGCCCAATAAATTACTAATATCTCTAATTCATTTAATTATGTGTATAGAAAAATAAATTTTTAATTTTATAATTTTTTTAAAAAATATTTTAAATGAGTATAAAAGCATGCTATATGAATCAACATAGATTTAAAATAGAAATTTTATTTGAAATAAATTTTTCAATCACTCTAAGATCGGCTTTCCACTCTCACTCTCCTAATCTCTCTGATTATGGCTACGATCGACCCATGGCTAACTCCGAAAGAGATTAGATCCAGACTACAACATGTCGTCCATTAGTTATGCATTAGTGATTGCCCCACTAGAGGTCTAGAAGAAAAACTAACTTTAATATCACATGGAGAAACATGCTCTCATCAGCATGTGCCCGCATTTAGTCTCGTTTGACTAGGTCTGAAAGAAAAATTATTTTCTGACTGTAATACACCATCTATCGGTGTGCACCAACGATCACCCTACTATAGTCCCACAAGGTAATTAGATCTTGAATCCGTGTGATCATGATCAGACTAAAGAGAAGTGAACTAACACACACAACACATTTTGATATAAAGAAATGCAATTCATTTTCTATTAACACATGCATATTTGATCAAATATTTCACAAATCATTTTCATGTAGACCATATAAGATAATTAATTTAAACCAAAATATTATGGCAATAGATAAACATAAAAATCAAATCTCATACATGATAAAAATATATTAGGGGTAGAGGTAACTTACAATTTTTATCCTAGATTTTCATGAAACTCACCAACCATGAAAGATCAACCAAAACCTAAAATAACTAACCATTTTATTAGGCTTCTATAAAGCATCAAGTAGCCTGATTTATCTCATAGTAGGTTCTAGTCCAGACTACCAAATCCAGTTTAATATCCAGGGGTCTCAACCAATATGAATCTAACAATTATCTAATATAGGTCTTCAAGTAGAGATCAAGATTACCTAAATGTGATGGATTTGGTCATCATCAAATCCCCTCGCTATCCGAATTTGCAATTCCATCTAATCAATTTAAAGTCTAATTCATCAGTTAAAGAAAAGTTAAAAAATTAAAGTGATTAAGCTTGATCTGGGTGAATCAATAGAGAAAATCACTCTAAGCTAGGTTAGTGCAAGAGTTTGATCCATCATTCAAAGAAGAAAGATTAGCAAATACAAAAAATAAATTTATAAAAATTAATTAAATAATTAAATAATGAAGAAAATGAAAAAATGAGGGAGAAAGAAGAGAAGGAAGAGAAAGAGAAGGAAGAAAAGAGAAGAAGGAGAGGAGAGGGATATTGATGGTTGGCTGGGATGGTGGTGGTATGGTGGGCATGGCCAGGGTCCGACGATAATGGAGGCATCCATGATAGTGGTAGTGGCAGCACTGATGGCAGTGGTAGTGGCACTAGTGATGGTGGTGGCCTGAAAGAAGGCCAAAAGAAGTGGAAAACATGATTTAAAAAGGACAAAAATAATCTAGAAATAGAGCTTGGATTCAAGAAGAAGAATGGAAGAGAAGAGAAGGGCTACTCACTGACAATCATCAAGGAAGGTAGATTTCGATCAATGGCAATGATTTTTGGGCAGTTCAAGGGCACAAAGCCGAGTCAAAATAGGATAGAGAGATGGTTTTCAAGTGGCTGCACTTGGGCTAAGGTGACTCGTCGACCACCAAAGAGGAGGAAGGGAGGGAAGAGAGGAAGTGCTTGGTGATGTTGATTGCAAGAGAGGAGGGAGAGTTTAAATAAAAGGTAGCCATGAAGAGATAAGGCCGGTCTAACACTGGTCGTTCACTGGTTGCATTGGCTTCCAACGACTACAAGCAACTCGCACTGGTCTAGGATTTCTGCATCGCTACCATTCGATAGCCTTATCCAAATAAAGAATTCACTGGTAGAGGATCATGATCGCATCCTCTCTTCCAGTCCTCCCTTCTTCTTCTTCTTCTTCTTTTTTTTGCATTTTGGTTAGAAGTAAGCTAGACTAGCTGACTTGGGTTCAAAACAGGCCTAGTCGGGCCGGTTCTCACATTCTCCCCTTCTTAAAAAAAATTTCATCCTTGAAATTTGGGAAACTTGGGCCTTCCAAAGTTGAATGTGCTCAATCCAAAACTTATATATATCAACTTATCTTGGCTCAGCATTTCTATTAAATTGAACATATGATCACACCACTTAAATAACCATAAGCAATTCAATCACTTTAATCAATCACAATACTCATAAACATTTCTATATTGAAGCATAGACTCTTTCCAAGAATGCTTCACAACTTGATACCTCTATACCAACCCTAAAATTTGTCCATCAAGTAACATACAATCCAAGATCTCATCTCAATGTGATAACTTGATTTGGATCAATTATTAAAAGCTTTCTATCACATTCATAATTAAAATATAGAGTAATAAAATTATAGCACTAAATAAGTAATCAGGAGTATGCGATTGAAATCATCATCGTGATATAAATGCATGCTTATTCAAAATTGGATTAATCGATTGCATGCAAAAACCTCATAGCAAGATTGATCATTAAAATTAATCATAATTAGATTAGAGCTTGAAATGAATTCAGCATAAACACTATGGTGAAGTTTCGATCCCATAAAAGATAATGACCCACCATGATTAGAGTCAAATCATTATATGGCTAAGAAGATGATTATGATTATATAGTGATGACATAGATAATAAGAGTCTATCATAAAGTATGAAAATAATCAACATTGAATCATAAATAACAAGTTTGAGAAAATAAGGTAATTGATAGCATGATTTCTATGTTAAAGTTGAGATTATAAGGAGAGAGCGAACAATGCATGATTGACTTGGATACTTAACAAATTAGATGAAATTGAATTAATAATCAAATAACTCTAGACATGAGATGCTCAAAGTTTTTCTTAGTGTAGCTCACAATCATTGAGTATATCTAAGAGAATAACATAGCCACAAGAAGATTAGCCTAAGAATCAAATTCTCTTTTATTAGAAAATTAAATCTTCCATCATAAAATATTTCAAACTACAATCAGTATTTTCTATTAGCTTTTAAATGACTCAAGCCACCACATTTCTATTGTACAACTCTGATCAATATTTTTGAAAATTTCTTAACAATCACAAATCAAAATTTTTATAAAATCTAAGCAAAGATTTTTGTCTTTACTTTCCAAATATATTAGACACTAATTAACCCTAAAGGTAATTGCCATAAAAGTTGTTATATCCATATCCAATTCTGGATTTCTTTGATAATTCAATTAGACAATTCAAAATTGATCTCTATCTTTCAAGAATGTAAATTCTATGCTTCAATAAATTACAACATCCCAAATTAACTTCCTTATAAGCATAATTGATCCCATATAATCTTCTCTTCTAGGTTAAACTTATTTAAGCTTCTCACCTTTCTTTTGAAAAAATTAACATGAGATTCTACTAGCATTTCAAAAATAGTGATGCAACAACCATGATCAATCCTTACTTTTAACTTCAAAAAAATAATTCATAGAAAAATCTAGTAATCTAGTTTAAGGGTTCATTAGAAACTCCACCATGATATGGACTATGATTTCATAATGAGATAAATTCCACCAATTTTGAATCACATCTATATTTTATTATTGCTAAATTTTTAATCCAAAATAACTTTTAATAAAATCAAAATTGCTATCACATTCTAAGATCATATCCAATTAGATTCCTAAAATATTTTGAATGTTAATGTAATACCTCATTTATCATAATACAACTCATCCATATTACTCAAATTATATCTCGACATATCAATTATTCATGATATTTTTTTCTGAAACTAGGCTTGGTGTATGTAATCAAAATTTTAACAATATCAATCTACTATACTTATCGTAAGCAAAGTTCTAAGAATCTCAATTTATATTCACAAAATATAGACATTATGAGATTATTCACTAGACTTTTAGTACCAGCCGGTAATTATTTCAAGATATCAATCAAAACCCTAAGTTCTACCCCACTCCCATTACTAATCTAAATTCTAAGATCATGAACCTAAGCTATAATAGTATTTAATCTAAATTACCCCAGCCCGAGGCCCAAGCTGGATGCCACGATAAACAGCCATACATCCTCAGGCTTTGATCTCATAGGACATGCAAGGCCTGTCTTTTCATTCATTCATACACAATTACATCATTTCAAACTTAAACAATGGTAGATAAGCAATAATCAACTTGCCATAATTATTCCAAAAGAGTCTATAACATCAAAATCTCACATATAAATATCCAATAATTTGTTAAAAGAAAACTAAATTAATTTCTTCTATGTCCTAGCTCCTCAAAGCTCAATCCCTAGCCTTTACATTTCTGCTACATTTGAAAAAATATAAAAAAGGTAATGAGCTTTACAAGCCCATTAATTTCTCAGTACCTCTAATTCATTTAAATATTTGTATAGAAAAATAAACTTTTGATTTTATAATTTTTTTAAAAAAAATATTTTAAATGAGTATAAAAGTATGCCATATTAGTCAACATAGATTCAAAATATGCATTTTATTAGAAATAAATTTTTTAATCACTCAAAGATCGACCTTCCACTCTCACTCTCCTAGTCCCTCTAACTATGGCCACGATTGACCAGTAGCTAACCCCGAATGAGACTAGATCCTGATTACGACATATCATCCACGGTCATACCCAAATGATCACTCCATTGGAGGTCTAGAAGAAAAACTAGCTTTAATATCACATGGAGAAATATGCTTTTATTAGCACATGCCAGTATTTAGCCCTGCTTGACTAGGTTCGAAAGAAAAACTAGTCTCTAATGGTAGCACACTGTTTGTCGATGTGCACTAATGATTGCCCCACTGGAGGCCTGAAAGGCGACTAGATCCTGAATATGTGTGATCATATTTAGACTAGAGAGCAGTAGATAGATATACACAATATATATTTTGATGCAAAAAAAATATAATTTATTTTTCACTAAAATATGCATATTAGATCAAACATTTTATGAATCATTTTTATGTAGACCATATAAGATAATTAATTTAAACCAAAATGTTATAGCAATAGATAAATGTAGAAATCAAATCTCATGCATGATAAAAATATATTAGGAGTAATGGTAATTTACAATTCTTATCCTAGATTTTCATGAAACTCACCAACCATGAAAGATTGACCAAAACTAAAATAATTAACCTATCTTATCATGCTTCTATAAAGCATCAAGTTGCCTGATTATCTAATAGTAGGTTTTAGTCTAGACTACCGAATCTAGTTTAATATTTAGGGGTCTCGACCAACATGAATCTAATAATTATCTAATATAACTTTTCAGGTGGAGATCAAGGTTACCTGAACGTGTATGGAATTGATCGTGATCAAATCTCCTCGCTATCCAGATCTATGGTTACACCTAATCAATTTAAAATCTAATTCATCAATTAAAGAATAGTTGAAGAAATTGAAGTAATTAGGCTCAGTGTGGGTGAATGAATAGAGAAAATCACTTTAAGCTAGATCGGTGCAAGGGTTTGATTCATCATTGATCACAGATCAAAGAAGAAAGATTAGCAAATATAGAAAAATAGATTTATAGAAATTAATTAAATAATTAAATATGAAGGAAATGATAAAATAGGGAGAAAGAAGAGAAGGAAGAGAGAGAGGGAAGGGAAGAGAAGAAGGAGAGGAGAGGGAGATTGATAGTCGGCTGGGATGGTGGTGGCATGATGGGCATAACCAAAGCCCAGTGGCAGAGGCTGCACCGATGACGGTGGCAGTGGCAGGGTCAATGGTGGTGGCCTAAGAGAAGGCCAAAAGAAGTAGAAAAACATGGTTTAAAATGGGCTAAAATAATCTAGAAATAGAGCTTGAATCTAAGAAGAAGAATGGAAGAGGAGGAAAGGGCTACTCACCGGTGATCAAGGAAGATGGGTTTTGATCAATGGTGATGATTTTTCAGCAATTCAAGGGACAAAGCTAAGTCAAAATAGGGTAGAGAAAGGGAGAAAGAGGGTTTTTGAGTGGCCACAGTTGGACTCAGATGGCTCGTTGGCCATCGAAGAGGAGGAAGCGAAGAAGGGAAGTGCTCGGTGACGTCGATTGCAAGTGAGGAGAGAGAGTTTAAATAAAAGGCAACCATCGAGAGATAAGGCCAGCCTAACACCGGCCATTCACCAGTTGCACTAGCTTCCAATGACTATTGAGGGCTCACATCAGTCTAGGATTTTTGCACTGCCACCATTTAGTGGGCTTATCCAAATGGAGAAGGTATGCGCAAAGGATCATGACCGCATCCTCTATTCCAACCCTCCTTTTTTTTTAATGGGTGTGTGTGTTTTGGGTTGAAGTCAGCTAGACTAGTGGACTTTGGTTCAAAACTGGCCCAATTGAGCTGGTTCTCATAATAGATGTGGATCACTTACAAGCTAGTAATTGAGATCATGAAGCCATTAGAGGTGATGCCCATGCTAGAGTTTCAAAACAATCCTCTACAACTATAAGTTGTAAAAAAAATACTATAACTTGATGGTGCTGGTGTGACGTACTCACCGTTAATGGTGGAAAGTGGACTAGGCAATGGTCCCGAATCGAACATTCGCCAGCAGGGAGGAGGCCCTTATGGTTTTGCCCAGAGGGGATAGCTATGCCGGTTGCCCCCCGCCCCCCCCCCCACTCCTTTTGTTACCAAAAAAAAAAAAAAAACTACAACTTGGATATATGGCATATAACTTTAATTAGCAAAAGTCTTGATAAGTTTTTCTTTTCCATTTATATAGTAGCCGCACAGTATATTGGATCTTCTCCGATTAATAAACCAACCTTGATACCTCAGTGCTATAGCTTTGCAACCATCATTCAGCTTGGTTGTGGCAAGCTGGTCGCAATGTTTCTCGAAATAGGTATAAGGTTATCTAAATCTAATGATGAATCATGCATGTGGTGCAACAAAAAATATAGCCTCTCATCAATAATGCTATCCTTATCTCGCATACGAATTTCTATATGGTATTATGGACATGTCCATATATTCACCAATCAATTCCACTAAAAGTTAAGACTTTGTCAATTTGATCATCCATCATGGATTTATAATTAACAAATCTCATGAATATATTTTCTCAAGAAAAAAAAAAGGAAAAAAAAACTCATGAACATGCTGTGCATGTGATATGGATGATTATTCACACCATATTTATTATAGTTACATGGCATAGTGTCCATTTATTAGTGAAATTTACTATGTCACTATTTCCCATAGTTAAAACAAATTATGTATATTTTTATATCATTTAGTCTTAGAAATTTGATATAATTTACTGCTAAGTTGTGCTATACATCATAATTATACTGAGATGATGGAGTTAACTGATTAATCATGAGAATTTATAAGTCAATTGATTTATCTATACTTTACTAATAGATATCATATATATATATATATAATAATATTCTATAAAAGAGTATTATAGTGTTGCCAACTCAGCTTCTCAAATGACTTTCATTGTGCCACCTAGAAAGCACATCGAGTTCAACCTATTATTCCGATTAACTTCAAACTACAAACTACCTTAGCCCCTATAGATACCACCCCCTTCCCATTACCGTCCACTAAATCATCGACTCTACTGCATTTCCATCCTTCTTCGCCTTTTCTTAGGGATGAATCAGATGATAAAGACATCGTTTATTTCTCCAGCACCTTTAATCGCATCTCCACTTCTTTGTTCTGGCGGCGAATGTATCATATCTTCTCTAGTGGTTTTTATCGGCCTTGGGAACTCCATTCTTGGTCAGCTAATACTCTAGTTCCCATCACTGGGAACCGCCCCGATCTCTTTTCCTCTAGAACTGTAATCCCCCAAATCCTATATGATCTTTAGGACTAAAGTTCTGTGTTTCTTTTTATTCTAAATGTAGTATTTGATTCGGTATAGGCGTGCAAGGATGGGTGATTCTTGAGAGGGTTGTAAGTCAAAATAATAGTTTTTATACTCTTATCCTCATATTTCTCTCTCGAGCTTCTCTTTTTTCTAAAATTTTTTTCCCTGCCAAGGAGCGAATCATTAGGGTTTTATATTATTAAAGTTTTTGGGTTTCATTGATACTGTATTTGATTTGACTTAAGCAAATGGAGATGGGTAACTCTTGCAGTTTTTCAAGTTCAAACAATATATTTTATACTTTCTTTTCACTCTTTTGCTTAGAAGAGAAGAAAAGTTTGCTCTATTTTTTGTTTCAAAGTCTTTTTATTAGATTTTTTTTGGATGTATAAAGTTCTAATTTTTGTTGATGTTGTATTTGATATGGTTTGGCTATTTGAAGTTGGCGGATTATAAAGTTTTATTAAGATTTTACTTTAATTACATATATATATATATATATATATATATATATATATATATATATATATATATAGATAGATAGAGAGAGAGAGAGAGAGAGAGAATTTTTTTTGGATAATAGTATGGATAGGGGTGGGCGTTGGTTCGGATTGGAGGTGGAGGTGAGGGAGAAGGTTGATTTCTGGATTCTGAATGGGTATCAATATACTTTTTAGAATTGTGGCAAAGCTTTAGGTTTCTATGTAAATTTCGTTAGTATGTTATATAAGCGAATTTATATGTATAGCTTTTAAGTTCAAGATATCACTTGGTCTAAATTAATATTAATATATTATTTATGTATTCTATTTTGCTTTGTGAATATAGAGTCTGATTTAAGTGTCAGATTTTTCCTCTTCCATTAGGCATTCACTATATGATGTTTAGCTGATTCATTTGTGCTTACCCAGAGGGGAAAAAATAGAAAGATTGAGCATCGTTTGATTCATTTGTGTTGATTATGTATGTCTACATGCAGTTCTTTTCTTATGCCTCTGGCAGTAATTCTTTATATATGGAGAGCTTTTTGATCCATTCGGATTGTCCGCCAAGGATCAAGTTCCGATGGTTATCTTATTTTAGATTTTCTTTCAAGAAGTTTCTTCTCTCCTTTGCTGTAAGAATCTGACCAATATTAGGGATATGTTTGGTTATATTTTTTAATTTTTAATTTTAATTTTAAAAAAAAAAATTTATTTTTGCTATTGAGCAAAAGTAAAAAGGCAAAAATATGTTTGATAACTACATTGCTATAAAATAAAAAATAAAAAAAAATAAAAAATATATTTGATAAATATAATATTTTATTATTATTTTATATATTAAAATATAAAAATATTTTATTTTACTATTATTTTATATATTAAAATATAAAAAATATTTTATCAAATTGCTAAAGAATGATTTTGAGAGTAGTACTAAATCTTCTTAACCATCTCTTTGATACCACCACAGTATAACAAGAGTTTTTCAAATATGAATAGATAAGATTTTTTTTATTAAAAAATAGGGATGGTATTCATAATAATCAGATAACAATTATATTCAATTATGAGCAGATGAGATATATATGCTTTAGAAAACATGTTTAGCTAGCAGTTGGAAGCAACAACCTTATCCCCACCCTATCTAAACACTCCCGAACCCTTGGATGGTAACATCGACCAATGGATTGCAACCTGCACAAATTTAAAAGCTCTCCAAACTCTTTCGGTCACTATCTACACTGGTATTGAAGCAGTCATTATGCAATCCAATAGTGTGAAGGAAGGTGAATCCTTCTTTCACACAAAAGATATGACCCCTATCCTAATATATTTGATTGTTACACTAAGTAAATAAAAAAAGTAAGAGAAAGTAAGTTTTAAGAAGCAAAAAAAAAATAGTAGAAAAATAAGTTTTAAAAAAAAATTTATTTTATATATAAAGTAATTATTTAAATTTTTTATTTTTATTTTTTACTTTTTATGGTATTGCCAAACATAGTCTTTTCATTTTTACTTTTTTAAAATTAAAAAATAAAAAAAATACTTTTTTAATGATTAACCAAATGCATTCTAGATTTATTTTTAAGAACAATGACCATATATTATTATTAACAATACTCCCTCAATTCCAATCCCTTCCTCTGCTCTCTCCTCTGTTCCAACTTTATAATCTATTATATTCCAAAGACGATCACTGATGCCAAAAAAGCCATGTCCGAGCCCTCCAACACAACCCCCTTAAAACTTCTAGAACACCCCCATCACCACCCATGGCCGCCAGCATACTCTCCGTCTTCCTCCACCACCCTAGCCCGTGACTATTGAAAGAAAAACTGAACCCTCCACGACACTCTCATTCTAATGACCGTCAAGCACCTTGATGACAAGTGCCACACTGGAGGCAGCAGTTCCTCATCCGACGGTGTTGCCCTCTGCTCTGCGGAGCGATAGTGGAAGTGGATCAAGAACTATTGCTAGAACAATGCCTACCTCCAGAACCCGAATAAGTGCAATGACAAGTGAGACAACCTCCTTCGCATTTACAAGAAGGTCCGCAACTACAAGACCTATGCCACGACTTCTGTTGATGGCTGCATTGTCAAAGACTAGCCCTCCTACTGGACCATGGAGCGGCATGAATGGAATTCAAAATGCAAGAAAACGTGAAAAGGACCGAGCGAAGGGGGATGGACAGGACAGGAGATGTTGGTAGTGGCGGGAAGAAAGCTGAGCAGGAGACGAGGGAGGAGAAAGGAGGGGCAATGGTGGCGCTGAGAGCGGCAGTACCGATAGGGGCATTGGAGAGTGCAATCAGGATCGGCATTTATCGAGAAAGAAGAAGAGTGATGGTACGATGGCACCAATGGACGCGGAGAAGATATGAGAAGAAAAGAAGGTGCAGGAGGCGATCGGAATCGATATTTGACGATAGAGAAGGAGAGCCATGGTGAGACGGTGGGAAGATGGGGCGGCACCGATGGGTGCAAAAAAGATATAAAAACAAGAAGAAAGAAGAAAAAAGTAATAAAATATTATTTTATAAAATAATAAAAATAAAATATATATAATAAATAAAATAAAATATTATTAAAACATTAATTAAAAAATATTTATTATTAAAAATTTTTAATAATTATAAATTATAATTATCTATCCATCGTAACGTGCAGGTTTTTTACTAGTTTTTATGATAGATCGCATTACAATATCCATTACAATATCATATTTACTCCTATTGATGGCACAGCAGGCTTTGGTTATGCAAGAGAGCAGGGGGTTGTAGAGTTTTGGTTGCTCTTTTTGCTTTCTTATTTATAATTTAGGTTTTTAAAAAAATCATAGTGTTTGGGAGAAGGTACTATCTGAACCATCTAATAAATGTTCACACGTTTAATCTGCAGGTAAATGGTGATAAACATTCTCACAATATATCTAGCGATAAAAGCTCAACATGTTTCCTATGGTAGTCAAATATCTTTTTTAACCTTTTTTTTCCCCAAGAAAAGTGAAGGCTTAGTCACAAGCTTGATTTTAGGTAAAAGTGAAGGCTTAGTTTTAGATAAAAGCCCAACATGTTTCCTATTTTTGCATTGGAAGATGTCTCATGAAATTTTTAACAAAAACTTGATTTCATATTTGATCATCCTTAAAAGAATAATAATAAAAAATCAATAAATTTAAAAATATAAAATTGAAATATTATCTATTTATTTAAGATAAATAATTATAATAGTGATAAGATGTAAAGATAAAAAGTAAATAGAAAGGACACTCGAGTTTTGGTTTGATACAGAAGGTTGTGGCAGAAGCAATTAAAAATTATGATCCAATTGGACTCCTAAATTTTGGTAAAATTAAAAATTTTCAGTATGTAAATGGTACTTCTTCTAAAATGTTAAAGTTCATATCTTGTCTTCAATATGTAACAGTTTTTCAAAAACAAACCTACATCCCTATTAAATTACTATCACATATTGAATACAAAAATGGAATACATGTATCCTTAGACTCCTCCAATACTTTCTCATCTAAAACGAATTTGAAATATTTTGATATGCTGCGTTGTTTGTTCGAAATAAAAAGTAGTGTGTTATGTAATTCCATGCATATTAAGAACATTTAAGAGTTTTGAGAGTGTGAACAAATTTAGTACGTACATTTCCTATGGGATTGACTTTTCAGTAGATAAAGGTGCACAATAATGACACCTTCTTTAAAAATGATTAGCCATTTACAACCATTCTTAATATAGTTGAGCTTAAGATTTTTCCTCCTTTTGACATGAAAGGATGAACTATTTAATTATATTTATCATGATAAAAAAATATGTATATATTATTTATAAAATAAAAATAAATATTTTATGATATTTTTTTGAAAAAAAGTCACTACTATAGAAAAAGGCTATGGCAGTGGTTAACAACCATTGTCGTAGCTCTAAAAATCATTGTCATAGACAATGGCAGCAGTTATCTAACCATTGCCACAGCGACCATCGCCATAGTTCTATGGTAGCGGTTATGTAAATCGCTGTCATAGACCGCTTATGGCAGTGATTTTTTAACCGCTGCCATAGATTTGATCTATGACAATGATTTTCTAACCATTGCCATGAATCGACTTATGGCAGTGGTTAGGAACCGCTGCTATAGGTCGATCTATGGTAACGATTTTCTAACCACTATAATAGATTTAGTGCAGCATTTTGTAACCATTATCATAGGTTAATGCAGCGGTTGGCACGTAACCTACGGTAGTACTTGGCACGCCTATAGCAACAATTTTACATCCACTGCTATAGCTTTTAATTAATGAAAAAATATTATTTTTTATTTTTTATTTTTTTACCTAATAAATATAGTTCAATATATAACACAAAAAATATTATAAATATAAAAATATTTTTAAAATACTTAAATTTTATTGCTAAATAAAATTTATTATAATATTTTTAAAAAATATTAAAAATTTTCTAAATCTACATTGTCATCGTCATGGAGTACGAGCTGGAGCTGAAGCTAGAATGCCAGCCAATATGTCCTCAAGACTCATGAGGTCAGCTCCAAAATGCGTGCTGAGCTTCATCACTATGGCACTTAGGACGTCTTATAGCTGAGATGTACACTTCTCAGCCTGAGCAGCCCGCTCTATAGCCTGATCTACCTATGCCCTTGCCGGAGCTGCCTGTGCCAATGCCTCATCAAGCTACTCCCAACTAATGATGTCGAAAGCATGTGAAGAGATGCTTGCCTCAGACGGATAGCTCATCAGCATATGTCCGGGCTTGCATCAGATCCTCCCAGAGTACTTAGTCCCCAAGATCTGAGATAGATGGTCATAAAGGCCAGAGGTGTCCGGGCCCTCGCTCGCGAGCATATCTAATTACTCCTATAATTATAAATTTAAAAAAAATATTATAAGAAATACTATAATATTAATCATACTAATATATTTATTACTTACAAAAAAATTTTTGATTGTGGTGTTCATCAACCTATCCTTCTTGTCCGTACGGTTGGATCGAAAGATCTCGCTATGGTTGGGCATCACCTTATCTCTCATCAGCTATAACAATGGATCAGTTTATTAGAAATATATAAAAAAAATATTAATTTAATTTATAAACTAAGATTCAAAATTTATTACCTCTCTATACGCATGACTGACCATAGACTCATGGTTGAGAGTGTGCATATACTTCTGAGCTACCCAGTTCTTTCAATTTTGATGGAAGATAGCCTAATAAGTATTCAAATAAATAACAAGTATTAAAAAATATTTAAATATAATTTTAAATATATTAAAAAAATTAAAAATTAAAAATTAAATTTTGAACTCCTGGCTCCTCCAATGTCTAACCATCCCCTCCCACTGACTTGAAAAACAGTCCTATATCCAAAATACAAGCTCCTTCGGAGTGTCTCGTCGATGCTCGACCTTGTAGCCCCTATACAACTCTCCAATCTTCTTCAGTCGGGTATCTCGAGCCCCCTCGTGATTTAAAAAGTCGTATCTCTTCTGCACAAAGTTATCAAAAGTTAGTTACGAAATTATTCTAATCAAACATAGTATAAACATATCAAATGCATAAATATAATTAAGATATACTTATCCATATCTCCTTTCACATTCGATTTTTAACACCAGTATCCATCAATCGTCAATTTATGGGCAGTATCGAAACGATGTCGGACCGTCTCATAAGCATTCCCAAAAAAAAATGCATCTCCCACACGATCTTTCCTACTGGCCTACCCTTCATGTCATACTGTACCATCATCTGATGCTAACGATTCCATACATGCAGCATGCATGTGAGACTATGAAATATCCTACTGGATGATGCACCTGCAATGAAAATATGTTATGCAAATATATAAGTATATAATAACTATATAAATAAATAATATAATATAATAAAAACATACACTCACTAGTCATAGGATCGTGCGACATGGATGCCAGTGGAGACTCATTGGTGGATGAAGCATATGTCGGAGATGTAACTGACGGTGGAGGCTCAGATGCCAGTAGAGTAGATCATGGTGGAGAAGTAAATATCGATGATCCCTGGATAACCGATGCAGAGGTGGATGGAGTATGCTCCGACTGTGACTTAGATGCGGAGCTCTATATAACCGACCAAGGGACGGAGTTGAAAGCTAAATGGTATTTCGGTGCCATCATGACCTACAACGTTAATGAACATTAACCAATATAACATGTTGAATAATAATATTAGTAGAGCATCAATAAATAGACTCTAATATTGATACCAGAATGTTGAAGTCATCGTCTAGTGGCATCTTCAATATGGACATCACCATCACTCCTGATAAATGTATTTGGAACCTCGACAGTACCAGTAAGTTTATCCTAGAGGAGCATTTTGCATGTATGGTCCAATATCGTCATCAACCTCAGTATCATCAAATATATGCCCAGACACTATCCTCACAATAATACCCCAATGAAGCTCCAAGGGATCACTAACATAGAAGACTTGACTAGCTTAGGAGGCAAATATATATGGTTCTTCAGTGCGGAGATGGCATTGCATGTTGACAAGAGTAAAACCGCACTCATCAGTTTTCATCCCTGATTATGACAAGATATCAAATCAATCGTACTTCATCAACGCAATCCGTTCTTTAGAATAGTAGTCCAAGATAACTATTTTCTTCACCATCCTATAATAGTTCAAATCCTCTATACGAGGCTGTGAATCCCTCGAACTAGCATAACATCCAGTGGTAGCAGTTAACATCATGCCACTATTTTGTATTGCCATGTTTACGGATCTGCTGTAAATATTAAACCTGTAGCCATTAATAATGAGCTATTTATATTCACGCACGATACGATTAGGATCCATTGAAAGAGCACGCACTTCAAAACTCACATCATCAAGTGGTAATCTCCACACCTAATTAAGAAGATGACATCTAATTAGTAAACATATTCAAATAAATTTGGAGACAAGAATATATAATCACTTACATTATCTTTGAACCATTTAGAAAATTCTTTATTATGAATTTTTTCTTTCTCTCACATACTTAGAGCATCGTATTTTACTCTTATGTCCTTCTCGTATTTGCTGCATGCATAAAGAATAAATTTAGATATAATTAGATATATTTTTTTAATTATTATAAAATAAATAAGATTGAGTGACTTATCTTATATACTACTCAATGACATCACAGTTGCAGAGCATATAGCGGTGCGCCTTATCCCTTTTCATAATGCTCAAATCAGTGAAGCGGTATGAAGTAAAAAATCTATCTGACTATAGAATGGACTCAAATGCAGGCTCAATTGATTCATACTGATCATCCTAATTTTTCATTAGCTAATTACGATGTGTCTCAAGCTTGTTTAAGTATAAAGTATAAAAATCTATACACTCTTGATCCAAATAATCTTTTGCTATGGATTCTTCTAGGTGATTTATATTTCTTACATAAGATTTCAGAATTTGAATATTTCTCTCGGTAGGATATATCCATCGACAGAACATTGGATCTCCAAGTGCAACTTCCCCCGTAAGGTGCATGGTGAGATGCATTATAATCATGAAAAATGATGATGAAAATATCTTCTCCAGATCACATAATATAGTCACCATCCTTATCTTCATTTTTTTTACATCTTTCTGAAGCAACCTCTTCACACAAATATCTTTATAAAAGTTACAAAGAAGAATAACAGCCATTCTGATATTTTTTGGTAACACACGGTAAATAGCTATTGGGATCAATTCCTACATCAGCACATGATGATCATGAGTCTTCAATCCTCCAAGTTTGACATCCTTATTATTCACATGCTTTAATATATTGCTTGAATATCTATCTAGGATCTTTACATTCTCCAACACATAAAAAATGTGAATCGTTCAGAGGTATTCATAACATAGCATGCATAAAGAAGCCTTCACGATTCTCTCCCTCCCGGCTTTGGATGGAGTGATCTCATAATACCCTATTCTTTCAAGTCAAATCAAGAATTCAAGTCATTCTTGATTTTATCCTTGATGTTCAAGATTGTTGCTAATAGGAGTTCGCACATATTCTTTTCAATATACATTATATCTAAGCAGTGGCGCAATAAGTTTATCTTCTAATATGGCAAGTCAAAGAAGATACCTTTTTTCCTTCAATTAAAATATGTATCATCTTTCTTTGATCGATGCTTTCTCTTCTTACCATCAATCGAATCATCTTTTCTAAATTCAATATTAAGACCATCCAACTCTTTCAACACCTCACTCCGAGACATCTGGCTAAGCACCTCACCTTCTTCAATGGTGCCATCGAAGAAGCGTACATCCCTTCTATATGGATAGTTTGGATGGAGAAAACATCAATACCCCATAAAACTAAAGTTTCTCTGATATGTCAACCTTTTTTATCATATATTTTTTCTATAAATCGGGCATGCTAGCTCAACTTTTGTGCTCCAACCTGACATTAGGGCATAAGTTGGAAAGTCATTTATTATCCATAGAAGTGCTACGCGCATGGAGAATGATTCATTCAGTAAGACATCAAAAGTTGGAACACCTTGAATATACCATAATTATTTTAGCTCAACAATAAGAGGCTGCAAATAGACATCAATATCATTACCTACCTCCATCAGTTCAGGAATAAGCACTGTCATGAAAGCAAAAGATTTTTTCATACACATCCATGGTGAAAGGTTGTAAACATGAATAAACACTGACCATATACTATAGACAGTATTCATATACTTGAATGGATTGAAACCATCGCATGACAAGCCCAACCTCATATTATATATCTCTTATGTGAAATTGGGATGTATTTCATTAAACTTCTGCCATGCCTCTCCATCGGCTAAATACCTCAATGCATCATCTTTTGTTCGATCCTCTTCATGCCATCTCATGTCCTTCAATGTTCTTGCCGATATAAATAATTTTTATAGTCTCAGAATCAAAGAAAAATACCACATCAACTTTTAAGGTACATGATTTGATGTGCCATTTTTATTCTATTTCCATCTTGATATACTGCATCTCATGCACTCATTTTGGTTGGCATCCTCCTTCCAGTAGAGCATGCAATTATTAGGACATGTATGTATCTTGGTGTAAGTAAATTCAACTATTTAATAATCTTCGATCCCTCATAATTACTCTTTGGAATTTGTACATTGTCTAGAAGAATATTCCCCAAAAGCTCTAATATGCAGTTCACTCCATTATTACTGAATGTTAGAATTGTGGTGCTCCCAAGCCTTGGAAGGCCACAAGAGGAGCTAGGGTGTTGGCTCCAAAAATTTAGGATGGGTATAAGTCCTAGGGCTAGGAAAAGAGTTATCCTAGATGAAGATGGCGTGTAGCTCTGCACGGGACTCAAGGTTCAGATGTGAGAATTTTGAGGGACTTGATAGGTACTTCAAAAACTTGGGACATAAGGTGGAGCAAAGGACCAAAGTTAATAGAAGAATCGACCAAGATAAGGGGCTGACGCACAGACGAGCTGGCTCGAATACATAGTCGAATCGACTCAGACTGAGATCGAGCTAGCTCAGGATGCAGTCGAGCTGGCTAACTCAAGCAGACAGAAGATAGAGTTTGGGTGAGATGCAGTCGACCCAGCTCGGCTACTGAGACAGTCGGCTCGACGGTGGCATACAGAACATACAGGATTTTCTATTTAGGTCTTAAGTCCTAGTCCAATAAGGTCTTAAGGGGTCTAACTCATGTATGGATCGAGTTTAAATCTAGAGAATGAGAGTAGAGCATGGAAGATATGGGTGTACATGGGCTCGGTGAGTACTTTCATGTATTGAATTAGCTAGAAAAGTTTTTGGTCGGGCCAAATATCTATATATAAATACATATAATGTATTAGGATTTTATAATATGGATTGAATATAGATCTTTTCTTCCTCAATCTCTCTTCTCTTTTCTCTCTAGAGTTGCCACCCCAAAGGGCGGCGCCTCCCTCAAGCCCAAGGAGGGAGGCACCCCATCATAGATTTAAATTGATGGATCGGTGGTTTGCTGTCCTTAGAGAATGTCAAAGATCTCCTCAGGTCTATGTTAAAGATCAAAGGCTTCTGCACATAGTATCAAGGCTAGGTGATGCCATGGTGATGTGCCAATAATTTGGTATCAGAGCCTGATGGTGCATGAAAGCGAAGAAGAAGTCATACAGGATGAAATCAGAAATCTATACAAGTATTCTACGATATGTTTAGGATCTACCTTTGTTATTGCTGTGCTTTAGCCAACTGAAAGCAGCGGGTTGAAGGTGGAGGCTAAGAGGATTAACGAGAAGAATTTTTTTCTAGGATAGAAGGTTTGGATGCATGATTCTGATCGATCGTGGTTAGAGAGATCGGGGTGTATGATGGGTGAACGGGTTCTCAAGAAAGATGGGCAATATGAGGCTATTTGGTGGATGAAAAGAGATTTTTTAAAGGGTAATGATCGAAGAAAAGCTAAAGAAGTATTGACCCTGAGATTGATTTTGATGATTCCAAAATATTGAGTATATTATGTATTTAATCATGTATTTTAAGAATGTATGTAGGATTTTTCAAGTATCCAAAATGAAGAATTTATCTCAGAAATAAATTCTCTCAAGATGCCTGCCAAAATACTTAAAAGAGCAAATTCTCACATATTTGGATGGCTTGGTATGAAAAAAGTATGATTGAAAGAAGAGAAATTAAAATTGAAGGAAGTAATTATGTTTAAAAGAGTTTGAGGCCAAGAAACTCAAGTTTGGAAGATCAAACATTAAAGATAAATGAAGTCAAGATTTTTTAAGATGTCTCGGATTTTTTTCGAGAGCTCTCGAGTGGTCTAGCACAATGAAACAACATTCTGGCACAATCTCGAGAGGTCTCGAGTTGAACTCGAGACATCTCATTCTCAGAAGATAGAAACTTCATTTCTATGCTTTGAGAGTGAGAGATCTCATAGATTTCTCAAAAGGTCTCGTGGTTTTGATGAGATGTCTCATGAAAAATTGAGAGATCTTGAAATCTGATGAGAGATCTCATAAAAAATCGAGAGATCTCGATCTGCACGGATAGCCTTCAATGGATAGTTTTTCAATAGCTATTTTTCGATTCCAACGGCTATTTTAGAGCTTCCAATAGCTAAGAACTCTCACTCCAACCTTCTCTAAAGATATTTAAAAATGGAGAATTAATTTAAAAAAATAAAAAAAAGAGATTAAGGGATTTAGAGCGAGAATCTTTTAGATTTTGTGAGGAATTTTGAATATCCAAAAGAAAAAAAAAGAGAGGAGTGTTGTGCACAAATTTCAATGAGCCTTCAAAGCAATCTTCTCCAACATCTTCCACATCCTCTCAAGCATAATTTAAAAAAAAGTCAAGCTTCAATCGAGCACATTATCATCTTATTCTTTAGAATTTAAAAGAGCTTATACTCTATTTTTTATATTGTACTGAAACTTTAGTTATATTTTTTGATTTTTTTACAAGTTTCTTTGGAAAAAAGAAACTTGAGATTTAGGCCCATCCAAATTCGAAATTGGACATTATAGATTTTGGTTGGTGATCCCAAAAAATCAACTAGGTTGTTAATGAATCCGAAAAACTAATGGTGTTAGATTTTGATTGGTGCTCCTATGAAAATTAACTAGATTTGTTTGTGAGCCTAGAAAAATAAATACACTATAAGCAAGGATAGATTATCATAAAATTTTCAAGAAAAGCTTGGAGAGTGGATGTAGAAGTGGGTTGCTCCGAACCACTATAAATCTTTGTGTTTGTATTATGCTTTTTTCTCTTCTATCTCTCTATATACTTTGCATGCTTATAATTCTTACTTACTTTCATAGTTTGATTTTGTTATCTTAATTTTGCTGCTTATATTATATACATCTTATCCTTACCATTTAGATTAAAATCAAAGCACATAATTGCTTAGAGTTAAATTTGGCCAAAGCTTTATAAGAATCTAATTCACCCCTCCTCTTGAGTTGCTACCTCTGGACAACAATTGGTATCAAAGCAGATGCTCTATTATTGATTATTGACCTAATTGTCTAGAGCTAAAGATTATCGTAATCCAAATGAAGCCTTTATTTATTGAAGGATATTCTATAGATAGATCTCCACTTTTTAATGGCTCACATTATAGTTATTGGAAAGCATGCATGTGCATCTTTATACAAACATATGATTATAACCTATGGAAGATTATAATCGATGGCTCACACATCCTCAAAGCATTGAAATAGCATGATAAAAAAATTGTCCAACTTAATGCTAAGACCATGAATATACTTTATTGCTCCTTAGAGTTAAATGTATTTAATGCAATTTTTTCATGTATTTTAGCAAAACATGTATGGGAGAAATTGAAAAAAATTTATGAGGAAGCAAATTAAATAGAAGAATCAAACTTTCAAGAAGAAAAAGAAGCTCACCCCAACCTATGCTTTATATCTCATAAGGATGAAAAGAAGAAGAAGAAGAAGAAACAAAAGAAGAAGAATGCATCAATTAAGGGGGAGCAAAGCAACGAAGAAAAGAATGAGAAAAAGGAAGAAAGCATCGTAAATCCTTGCTTGATGGCTCAAAATGATGAGGTAAACATTGATAATTCTTTTGAATTTACATTTGATGAGTTTCAAGAAGCCTTTAATGAACTTATGAATGAATTTAAGAAGTTAAGGCAGAAAAGTAGAGAGCTTAAAAAGAATAATTTCAATTTAATGAAAGAAAAGAATTCTTTAGCTAAAGAAAAAAAAAATCTGATTAAATCTAAAAATTCTTTAGATAAAAAAATTCTTGAGCTTAAAAAGAAAAATGATATTCTGAAATTTTTTCTAAAAGAAAATGAAAATCTTTCAATAGAAAAGAAAGAGCTCTTGGAAGAAAACAAGAAATTAAGAAGAGAAGTTAAGATTTTGAAACCTATAGCTAAAAAGTTTACAATTAGCTTTGAAAATCTTCAATCCTTGATAAAATCCAATGGGACTGTTTTCAATAAAATAGAAATCAATTTTAATACTTCAAGAAAATAGCAAACTACAAAAGGTATTTTTACAAGAGCTTCCATCAAAGATCATTCCTTTAAGTGCTTTAAATGTAATCAAATTGACCATAAGATTTTGGAATGCAACTTTAAAAGAATTGGTCAAACCTTGATATGATAAATTTGGATTCCAAAAGACACCTTAAATACTAACTCCTATGGACCCAAGATGGCTTGGGTACCAAAAGTTTTGAAGTAATCTTGCAGGTTTGCCAAGGATCTAATGCTCTTAAAAGAGAAAAGCATCTTTATTTAGATTCCTTGGATGTCAAAATGATGGTTGATGATTGTTGGTATAATCTAAATTTTTTTTTCATCATATCATCAATGATTGTTAAAATCTTTTTGATTGAATGAATCCTTTAATTAATATGTTTGCATATAAAATTTCTTGCTTAAAATACTTCTTATATTTAATGGATTGATTTTGATGCTTGCAATGAATTCATATCATGTTATTGAATGTTTTAATTTTAAAGAATAATATGCTCTCCTATATATATCATGCTATGGATGAAATGGTTTATTTTAAAATTTAGCATAATATTTTAAGTCTTTTTATATCAATTTTATAATTAATGAATTTAAATTAAAAGATGCTTATTGAATATGAATGTTTAAATTGCTAAACTAACAAGAAAAACTAATTTTTGATATTTCTCCATAAAATGCTTAGATATTGAGATTCTCCTAAAAAGTGCATGATTTAAGTACTTAAAAATAAGACATTCAATTTATACAAGATCAAGTATTTGAAGTGTTAATTTAAATTGTATCTTAGGTTAACCCCTAAGGATTTTAAAACTTCCTAGTTGAATTGAACACATAAAGCCTTCATCCAGTTTTCCCTTGATTTGATCTTATTTAAATTGATTATTAGAACCCCCCCAATTGATTTTTTTTTTATGATCTTCTTAAATCTTTTGAAGATGATATCTAACAAGATATTTCAAGAAAGTTATCATTTATCTTCAAAGCTAAACTTTTAAAGAGAACTTTAGTTTTAAGTAATTTGTATCAAATAGCTCACTATTTGCCATGTATTTGATTGATTTATCCTTTGGCAAAAAGAGAAGAATATCTTTATTTCAAATATGATTTTACACAGCTATATGTTTCATATGATATCATTTGAAATAAATTCAAAAATACATATTTTTTCTGAATCTAATTGCTTGATATTTCTTATGAAAAGAAAGAAATGATCTTTTTAAAGAATGACTAAAAATTTTTTTATGATTTGCCTTAACTAATTTGCTAATATCAATTCAAATTGATTTATCATTCTAAATCCTTAAACTATTTAATTTGAATCAATTCATCTTGATTTAATTCAAAACTAAAATTATTGGTATCAAGCTAAATTTGCAAATTAATCTTTAAATGGTATTGAACCAAGAAAATCATGATTTGATCTAAAACTTAGTTTAATTGGTATCAAGAAAATCTTTTAAAGAAATGACTCTATTTGTTAAAGTAAGGAGAAGAAAATATTAAAGAAGTAATCATTTAATAAAAAACACCTTTGAAATTAAAAATATATTTTAAATTTTAAAAATCTAAATTTAATAGTTAAATTCGTATTAAATTTGCTTGATTTGAAATATAAAGGGAGAGAAAGTTAAAAAGTAAAGTAATCTTGCTATAAGTATGAAAAATAGGAGGAGAGATATTTTCTAACTTGATTTGATTAAATTTTTTTTGATTAATTTAAAAATATATTTTTACTCTAAGAAATAAATTTTGAAACCCATTTAAAAATTTAAATTAGATTCTAAATTTCTCATGTACATTACAAAATTTTTTTGAATTATTTATTTTAAAATAATATTTTACTTAAAGTAATAAATTTGAAAATGTGACTATCTTATGCTTTGATACTGTTTATTTTACTTTACTCGATACATTTTTAATATATATCTTTTTTAAATCTAATTGACCAAAATTTTTTAAGAAAAAAAAGTTAGAATATTAAAGTATATATTATGCTTGATTTCATATTCAAATATTTTGAAAAGTTCTATTCATTTTAAAACTTAAAAGTGCATATTTAAAAATCTGAATAAAGATCATATTCATTCAAAAAGAGAAAAAGCATATAATATTTAAATTCAAGCTAATTTTTAAAATTAAAATAAATATTTGAAACTTATTTTGAGTTAAATGATAAATTTTCAAAAGGAAGATGATTCGTTTAAATTAATTTTATGAATTTAATACATCTCTTAATTTAATGCTTTGATGTTGATTTTGATGACTCATATAAATTAATTTTCTGAACTTAATGCAATTCTTACTTTGATACAATCATATTATTGATTTTGATGATTATTTCTTATTTCTTTTTCATGAGCTTTTTGATGCTGTCAAAAAGAAAGAGAGGAATGTTGAGTATATGCTTGAAGTACTCATTTGAATTGTATTAATGCTTGAAATAAAAATTTAATACTCATTGATCTGAATTGAAATATTTTTAATGAGTATATGAAATATGTGCAATGAACCAAAAGAATAATTGAGAACATTCATGAAGTACTCATTCATGTGTTTAATCTATACTTCATGATACTTTTTAGCAAAATACATAGAGATACATTATTTGCTTTTATTATGTATATACTCAATATTTTGTCATCATCAAAAAGAAAAAGATTGTTGATCCTGAGATTGATTTTGATGATTCCAAAATATTAAGTATATTATGTATCTAATCATGTATTTCAAGAATGTGTGTAAGATTTTTCAACTATCCAAAATGAAGAATTTATCTCAAGAATAAATCCTCTCAAGATGTCATGCCAAAATACTTAAAAGAGTAAATTCACACATATTTGGATAGCTTGATATGAAGAAAGTATGATTGAAAGAAGAGAAATTAAAATTGAAGAAAGCAATTATGTTTAAAGGAGTTTGGGGCTAAGAAACTCAAGTTTGGAAAGTCAAATATTGAAGAAAAATGAAGTCAGAATTTTTTGAAATATCTTAGATTTTTTTGAAATCTCTTGAGTGGTCTGGCATAATGAAATAGTATTCTGGCACAGTCTTGAGAGATCTTAAGTTGAACTCAAGACGTCTCATTCTCAAGAGAGAAATTTTATTTATGTGCTCTGAAAGCGAGAGGTCTCTTAGATTTCTCGAGAAGTCTCGTGGTTCTGGTGAGACATCTCGTGAAAAATCGAGAGGTCTCAAAAACTGACGAAAGATCTCGTGAAAAATTGAGAAGTCTCGATCTGCGCGGACAACCTTCAACGAATAGTTTTCTAACGACTATTTTCGACCCCAACAGCTATTTCAGAGCTTCCAATGGCTAAGAACTCTCACTTCAACCTTCTCTAAAGATATTTAAAGATGGGAAATCAATTGAAAAAAATAGAAAAAAGAGATTAAGAAATTTAGAGAGAGAATCTTTCAGATTTTATGAAGAACATTGAATATCCAAAGAAAAGAAAAAAGAGAGGAGTGTTATGCATAGATTTCAACGAGCCTTCAAAATAATCTTCTTCAACATCTTCCACATCCTCTTAAGTATAATTTGAAGAAAAGCTAAGCTTCAATCAAACACATTATCGACCTGTTCTTTAGGATTTAAAAGAGCTTATACTCTATTTTTTATGTTATGCTGAAATTTTACTTGTATTTTTTAATTTCTTTACAAATTTCTTTGGGGGAAAGAAACTTGGGGTTTAGGCCCATCCAAGCCTAGAATTGGATATTTTAGATTTTGATTGGTAATCCTAAAAAACCAACTAGATTGTCAGTAAACCTGAAAAACTAACGGTGTTAGATTTTGGTTGGTGCTCCTGTGAAAACCAACTAGGTTTGTTTGTGAGCCTAGAAAAATAAACACACTATAATTAAGAATAGATTATAGTGAAATTTCTAAAGAAAGCTTAGGGAGTGGACGTAGGAGCGGGTTGCTTCAAGCCATTATAAATCTTTGTATATTTGTGTTGTGCTTTTTTCTTCTACGTCTCTATATACTTTGCATGCTTATAATTCTTACTTTACTTTCATAATTTAATTTTGTTATCTTAATTCCGCTGCTCATATTATATATATCTCATCCTCACCACTTAGATTAAAATCAAAGCACATAATTGCTTAGAGTTAAATTTAGCCAAAGCTTTTATAAGAACCCAATTCACCCCCCTCTTAGGTTGCTATCATTGGGCAATAAGAAGCGACTATACGTCCTTCAGTTGTAAGAAGGTGGGAGAAGTAGTTAGGGATGCATTCAGCGGTTCAATCAGAGCATGAATTTGTGAAGCCTTAGAGGTGATGGAGATGGATGATCCATGGAGGTTAGTAGGTCAATACTGGATGGCTAATCTTGGATCAGGTTTCTTCTGCAGGAGCACCAAGAAGAGTCATAATTCAGATGGAGAATGGGTTATGTGCAATAAAAGAGGACCTGGATACTTATGAGAAGGTGGTGTCGAGACAAGTCAGAAAGTACTGGAGTGCTGCAGTAGTGCTTTCCAAAAGACACGAGATTGGGAGAGGCTCGATAGTGCAGTAATCGAGGAAGGTATCTCAGCGGAGAGTATCAGAAGGTATCTTAGAGAGATCGAAAGTAGATCTCACGAAAAGCTAGAAAGTCTTAGGAGCCTCAGGATGAGATAGGTGGGTTTGAGTCCAAAATGGGATTTGAGCTATAGTTCCTCAACTGAAGCGGTGGCTGGTGCAAGGGCAGAAAAGTAGAAGTCTAGGATAAAATTTTCTAGGATTTAGTCACTGGATTCAAAGGAGTTGGATGAGCTCTTGGATTTCGGAGGTGCCCATGGATTGTGGAGGTATCCAAGATAATTTTGGAAGGATCCACGGAGTACGAAGGATTCGAAGGAGTAGCAACTATGTTCGAGGTGCAGTGGTAGGCTTAGTAGTGCAGCATTGAGTGGTTGGTCTCAGATAACTTGGTTATAGAGTTTGGATCTTCTACGACATCAGGTGGACTTCGATTTTAGATGGAGCACCAGGTAGAGGTAGCTTCATCGGTGAAGATATGATATGAGTTCAGAGTGAAGGAGTGTAAGAGGACCAATATCTTAGCACCAACGCTGGAGATGCATAGTTCTAGATGGAGCAGTATCTGTGGGTGAACAGGCAAAATTCTGAGGAGATCGTATTAGGATATGTAGCGAGTGTCGGTACAAGAATGCTGCAGGATCTCAAGAAAAGTTCAGGATAATTGATACAGCTGTCAAGCAGAAGGGTTCCTACAATTTTTAGGATGGTGTATAGGTGCAAGCCAAGATCTTTAGTGATGGAAACGATCATCCCAAAGGCCTCAAGGATGTACAGCAGTTAAAGAGGATTAGCAGAGGTGATGTTTGCACAAGAGGCTATCAAGGTGCACAACGACAGCGAGATTTGTGCAGGAGGGCATTGCCAAGGGTTTGCCAAGGTTTGGGGCACTAAGATAGAGATTGTTAGGATTTATGGTACTTCCAAGCATTAGAAGGCCATAGAAGGAGCTAAGGTGTTGGCTCCGAAAGTCTAGGATGGGTGTAAGTCCTAGGGTGAGGATGGAGAGTTATCCTAGGTGAAGATGGCATGTAGCCCTATACGAGACTCGAGATTCAGGTGTGAGAATCTTAAGGGACTTGGTAGGTGCTCTAAAAATTTGGGACACAAGATGAAGCAAAAGATCAAAGTCAGGAGAAAAATCATTCAAGATAAGGGGCAGACACACAGACGAGCTAGCTCGAATATGCAGTCGAACCGACTCGGGCTGAGATCGAGCTGGCTTATGTTGCAGTCGAGCCAGCTGTCTCAGGCAAACAGAAGGGCACAGCTACTGAGGGAGTCGGCTCGACGGTGGCATATGGAACATACAGAATTTTCTATTTGGGATCTTAAGATCTGGTCCACTAAGATCTTAAGAGGGCTAACTCATGCATGGATCGGATTTAGATCCAAGGAATGAGAGCATGAGAGACATGGATGTACATGGGCGAGTGTTTTCATATATTGGATTAGCCAGGAGAGTTTTTGGTCGAGCCTAATATTTATGTATAAATACATAGGATGTATTAGAATATTATAACGTGGATTGAATACAGATCTTTTCTCCCTCAATCTCTCTTCTCTCTTCTTTCTAGAGTTGCCACCCGAAAGAGGGGCGCCCTCCTCAAGCCCAAGGAGGGAGGCACCCCATCATCGATCTAAATTGGTGGATTAGTGGTTTACTTTTCTTAGAGAATGTTAAAGATCTCCTCAGGTCCATGCTAAAGATCAGGAGCTTCCGCAACATGGTATCAGGACTAGGTGATGCCATGGTGATGTGCCAACACTGAATCCATTGGAGCATTTAGTATGGTATAACTAGATTAAGAACTTAAGCTTCACCATCTTTTCATACTGAAGATACAACAAAATATTAGCATCCTCCATCAACTTACGGACCGTCTTCACATCTTCACTATTTGTCATTCCACTAACCACAGGATCAGACATGGATATAGATGCACCATTATTATGGCCAACAAATAAAAAAATATCATAAACTATTTATTCCACTCTCCTATTATGTTGATCACCTTCTTGTGGCCTATCCTCATCATGTTGATCACAATAAATTTCATAACCGGATTTAAAGCCATGAATAGTGAGATGATCATTTACATCTTCATGAGGTAGCCACAGTCCACCCATATATTTTTTACAAGAATATTGGATAAGTCCATGGTCTCTAAATTTTTTTATAGCAAAATCAAAAAATTTTTGAAGTCCAACCTTATATTCTAACGAGAGCCTACTAAACTTCATCCACCTCTTATCCATTATAAAAATGGTGATGCTGCAATTAAATCATGCATGGAACTTACATTATATACTAATGCATTATAAATAAATATGCAATATAAACAAAAAATGTATCATAAATAGGGACTGAAATAAATATCATATGTCAAACTTACATTAAATATTATCTTCAGATATGCAATAAATGCATCCTATTATCAACTAATAGGTAAAGATAGGTCCTATCACATTCAGGAATTGTATTAATTCTATAGGTTCATTGCAGTAATCAAATAATATGCAATAGAAATCAAAAAAAAATTTGATAGTATTTTTTCTTAGTTCTTCTATATAGGGAGAGCAAAAAAAAAATATTATCTAAAATTTTATTTAAAATTCTTAGTATACCGTTTGATTACTATAATTACCTATAGAATTATTTTATAATTTTCAAACTATCTAAATTTGATAATTAATTGAACATGGTACATAATTCTCTTATCCATTTAAAAACATATAAATTTATGGATGTCGAAGATTATGTACACTAATCAATTGACGGATCTATCATTATGTAATACAATAAACAAAAGCAACGAGATATAAACATCTAAAAAATATTATGCAATAAATTATACAACATGAATTATATCCATAAATAATTCAAGAGGAGTAATAAATAATTTCACTTTCTATTAGCAGCAAAGATTCTCTTAGCAGCCAGCACGGCCCACGGCCGCAAGCACGACCTAGAACCTGCTGATGGGGGTGAGGATTTTCTTAGCGATCGGCATAGCTAAGAGATAGATAAATCTCTTCTTTCTTTCCTACTATTGTTCTCTTTAGTACTCCCTCTACTGCATTATGGGGGTTTACCGTACAGAAATTTTCTTATTGGGGTTTTTTGAGCAACCCGCCTCCAAGGCTGCTGGCACAGTCCAAAATCCATCGATGGAGGTTTTCTTATCGATCGGCATGGCCCAAAGACTGTCCATGGCTGTCGATATGGCACGGTCCAAGGCTGCCGACACGATCTAGGACCGTCCACGACCACTGACATAGCATAGCTCAGGGCCATCCACGACCACTGATATGGTACGATCCGGTCCAGAGCCTACTAGCATGGTCCAAAACTAACCAACAGGAATTCTCTTATCCACTGGCACCATCCACGGTCGATGGACAATTATAATTTTATAATAAATATTTATAATATTTATTATAAAAATTATAAATATTATTATAAATATTATAATTGATAAATAAATAATACTATAAATTTTTTTAAAAAAATATATCTGTAGCTACGGAGAGAAGGTTGCATAGAGAGCTCCAAGGGTCACCGACAGCAATGTTAGAGGAAGACGAAGATGCTAGAGATAACCTACGAAACAAGAGAGATAGTGAGATAAAGAGAGAAGACAAAGAAAGAGAAAGAGGAAAGAGAGAGAGAAAGAGGGAAGAGAGAGTGAGAGATAGAGAGAAAGAGAGAGAGTAGGGAGGGTGCGAGTCAAGCCGAGGGAAGAGAGGAGAGAAAGAAAGAGAGCAAGAAGGAGGGTCGAACCGAGGGAAGAGAGGAGAGAAAAAGAGAGAGTAGCTAGGGAGGGGTCGAGGCCGGCAGTTGGGCCAACCGAGGAAGGAGGAGGAGGCGGAGGTGTCGGGGCTGGCAGTCGGGTTGGCTGGAGAAGAAGGGGCAAGGGCGGGAGGTGGCGGAGCCAGCGATAGGGCCGATCGGAGAAGAAGGAGGAGGTGCAGGTGGAGGCAGCATCGATCGAGAGCTAATAGGAGGTGGGGGAGGATGCGGTGTCGGTTGGAGAAGGAAAAGAAGGGATGGGGTCTCACCAGCGGTGGAGAGGAGGGAGAGAAAGAGAGAGAGCACTTGGAGAGAGATCCAATTTAAGGCGAGCTGGAAAAAAGAATATCTAATCTATGGCAACAGTTTTCGGACCACTGCCATAGATCTATGGCAGTGGTTAACAAAAACCACTACCATCGATCTATGATAGTGGTTAGAAAATTGCTACCATAAATCTATAGCAGCGATTTTCAGTAACCGCTGCCATAGATTAAAAATTAATTTTTTTTATTTATCTAAATATTATATAATTTTAAAATTTAATATCTATCTTTATCATTCATTATCTAAATAATTATCATTAGAATGTCATCACAAAAGATCGCCTTGATTCGATAGCCCTAGCTTCATCAATCAATAAAATTTGATTTCGATGATCATGAACGATGGCATGATGATCTGATAGATGGAGAGTATCGGTGAGTCCAAAAACTTACAACGATAATCTCGATGATATTTATAGTATATTATCAAAATTTTATTTTAATCGAATATTGTTATCATAGTCAATTTAGTATGGAATGATTTTGATTGTTAAATGAAAAATGAGTCATCAAAAGACCAGACGGCATCCGATTATGAGATAATTTTTTAGATAAATAATCTTGGCTACTATTTTAATCATTTTTATGATGGTGATCATAAAATTTAAATCATGGATCTAAGAGCGATCCAAAATTATACATCGCTTGATACGTATTCTTAAACTCTTTATGTAATTATGCTTGTGCTTTTGCAAGATCTACTTAACGTAAATAGTTCATACAAAAATAATTTAGATTTTATGATCATCACCATATAAAATAATTAAAATTATAGTCAAGATCATTTAACTAAAAAATTTTCTTATAATCGGACTCCATTTGACCTTTTGATCCCTCATTTCTCATTTAACAATCGAAATCATCCTGTACTAAATTGACTATGATAGCGATATCCAATTGAAGTAAAATTTTGATAGTGTACTACAAACATTATCGAAATCATCATTGCAGCTTTTCAAATCCATCGATGATCTTTATCTATCAGATCATCACATCATTATTCGTGATCATCAAAATCAAATTTTATCGATCGATGAAGCTAGGGCTATCAGATCGAGGCGATCTTTTGTGATGATACTCTAATGATAATTATTTAGATAATGAATGATGAAGATAGATATTTAATTTTAAAATTATATAATATTTAGAAAAAAAATATAAAAAAAATATGATAGCAGTTACAAGAAATTGCTGCAATAGGTGGACCTATGGCAGCTCGGATCTATGACAGTGATTCTAAGTAACTACTGACATTGATCAGATATATAACAGCAATTAATCATAACCACCATAATAGATCTGATGCTATGGCAGCAGTATAGCATCAGTTGACTAATCGCTGCTATAGGTTAAGATCTATGGCAGCGATTATGTGTAACCACTGCCATAGGTGGACCTATAGCAGCAGTTCAGTCAAACCGCTATCCTAGATCCAATCTATTGCAACAATTTTTTATAATCGCTATCGTAGATTCTATGACAGCGATTTTCAAAATCGCTGCCATAGTATGCGCTGCCGTAGTTTCATTCTGTAGTAATAAGTTAATAATTCAAAATTAACTAAAGAATTATCCAAAATTAAGATCTAAACTATTGAATATGATTTATATTACAAAAATATTTAGAAACCAAAATTCATGTATTTTAGTAGTTTCTAACCTAATTAGCAATCAATTGTCAAAATGGATAGTTTTAATAGCATGCTAACTCGTCGTACATAGAGTTAATAATTTAAAATCAACAATAGGCCATTCAAATGAAGATTTGGATATTAAACACTATCTACATTGCAAAATTAAAAAAAAGCTTAGAAACTAAAATTCATATATTTTGCTGATCTTCAACATATATGCGTTAAGTTGTTACAAAAATAAATAGTTTTCAATTGAATTAGTATAGTAAAATACATAGTGGACATATATAAATTGAAAATTTGTTTTATGGATCGGTATTTTCATAACTTAAAACATGGTTCACTTGACTTTGATGAAGATTATAAGAAAATATAGTATCATCCTATTAAAATAAACTATCCATTTTGACATGTACTTGATGGTTAGGTGTAAGGCCATCAAAGTTTATAGGTATTTTTTGTAATATAGATCATGTTCAACATTTGGATCTTGAATTTGGATATTTAATCATTGTCCTTGAATCGCTATTTCCTTTTTCACAGAATTAATGCAAAGTGTACTCCAACTTATACAATAAATATACATACATACATATATACACACACACAAATATACATATTAAATACTACAAAAATGAGAATAATTTCTAACAAGAGAGAAACTAAGCCATTAGATTCTCCTTGACTCGCTTGATCTACTAGCTGGTTGGTCTATCAATCATATCATGCTCATGAACATTGTCCTTGGCTTGGAATGGGTCTGATGAGGCATGGCTCCTTAGAGGGCAAACCAATTGATCCAACACAGGCAATTTGATGGACAACTAATCAACACAAAGATCAAACCATAAAGCCTAATAGCTAGAGTAGCCCATGGTTTAGGGAGAAAATCATTGGTAGTGTTTAATCAAAATTGGATAAGTATGTTAGCATAATTTTAGAGATTACATATCAATCTATAATGATTTTCTTATTAATGTGATCCCATATTGACTTATAGCTAGACTTGTAGCTAAAGATTATAGTCAGTATGAAGGCATTGACTATCAGAAGATCTTCTCACCAATCGTCATGCAAAAGTCTATTCAAACACTACTTGTTGTTGCCGCAGCTCATGACTATGAAATATGATAAATAAATATAAAAACTATCTTCCTGAATGGATATCTTGATGAAGATATCTATATGAAGCAATCTCTGGGTTTCACATCCAGTGATGAAGATCACAAGATCTACAAGCTACAAAGATCCATCTATGGACTAAAGTAAGCATTTCAGAGCTAGAATACTTATTTTAATGATGTGATCAAATCATTTGATTTCATCAAGAACGAGGAGAAATCATATATTTTCAAGAAGGTCAGTTGGAGGGCAGTTATATTCCTCATATTGTACATGGACGATATCCTCCTAATTAGGAATGACATTCCCATAATGACTTCTATAAAAGTTTGGTTGTCTAAAGAGTTCTCCATAAAAGATCTTGGAGAAGCATCCTATATTTTAGGAATAAAGATCAATAAAGATAGATCTAAAAGGATGCTAGGTCTATCACAGCAATTATAGATAGAAAAAGTATAGAATGGTTCAGCATGAAAAACTCTAAGAGTGGTATATTGCCCTTCAGACATGGAGTTCATCTCTCCAAGAAGATGTGCCCTAGCACGCATGAAAAAATATAGCATATGAGCAGGATCTCTTATGCTTTTGCTATAGAGTGCCATGTATGCTATGCTATGCTATGTACTCAACCTAATATTACTTTTTTTGTAAGTATCACAAGCAGATATCAGTCAAATTTAGGTGAGGAATACTGGATTGCTATAAAGAATATCCTTAAGTACTTGAGAAGGACTAAAGATCTCTTCTTGATCTTTGGAGGAGGAGACTTGCGGATGTAGAGATACACTGATTCAGACTTCATATCTAATATGATGATAGAAAGTTTACATCTGATTTTATATTTCTGTGTAATGGTAGTGCGGTTAGCTAAAAAAGTTTTAAGCAAACAATTATTGCAGATTCTATAATGGAGGCAGAGTATATTACCGCATCGGATGCTGTTAAGAAAGGATTCTGATTCAAGAAGTTCATTGTGGAGCTGGATGTGATGTCATTAGATGTGTTCTACTCTTCTGTGATAATAATAGTGTCATAGTGCTTGCTAAAGAACTAAGGATTCATCAAAATTCTAAGCACATCGAGCAATGATTTCATCTAATTTATGAATACCTCAAGAAAAAGTTCATTAAGGTGTAGAGAGTCGACTCCATGGAGAATGTGGCTAACCTCCTAATGAAGCCATTAAGCCAACAGAAGCTAAAGCTTATCTTGAGAAAATAGGGCTTAGGTTTATGGCCAATTGGCTTTAGCTCAAGTGAGAATTTGTTAGATGTATGCCCTAAAAGCCAAATTAGCTAACACATGTACACATTCTAGAAACATAATTTTATAATTAAAAATTTTAAATAAATAAAATTTAGACTATTTTTTATTTATGTTGCATTTTAATTATGTCCATGAATCATCCAAGAAATTAACGAACGATGACACGTATTCTCAAGAGTTGAAAATTTGAAGCATGTGTCATTCGTAGTTATTTCTAAATACTTTCGATCGATTGCTCATCACGAGAATGGTGATTGATCCAAATAGATCAGTATATGGATCACTTTTCTTCATGAATAGATGAGTCTCGAGTCTATAGTGTGGAGATACTGGAGAGCAAGTGCAGGTGCTTGATAGAGATCAAGGATACTGAGCATGACCAATATGAGAAGTCACTAGAATGGCTACCCACTCATCAGTGACTTACTCAAAATTGCAGTTGTGTGGATAGTTTTTTGATATGCGGTGCCTCAACTATTCACAATAGGATTGCTGTAGTTTGACTGCACCAACACTTGGTTACCTAGCCATTCAAAATCTTATGGTATATGTTGGCTACAATAGGTCCATTATAGGAATAGGGTGTACACCAAGATACGATTTATCGATCCTAGTAAACAGGAAGTGGTCTTATGCAGTTCATGAGACTAAGTCCTAAAGATCATGGTCATGACAAGTAAATGATAGAAAGAGTTTTCATAAGATTTTACATGGACTCGAGTCGATTGAATTTGGTATATGATGAACAAATGGATTTAACGAGTTATCCTTGACCTACATCTTAAAAAGACTCATGATAGAAAAACTGAACTACATAGTAACTACATCTAGAGATTCATTTTCAGTTCTATTAGATTGCCACTACATACTGCTAAGTACCACTGGTGGATAATAGGATCAATGAGAATAATTTTGTTAATCAATAATTCTTGATTGATTGAAATGGAAAGAGTTTCAATTCATTGAAAGAAGTTTCAATGACATTATTGATGAAGATCATAATATATTTCACTATCAGTCAGAATAAAACCTATAGGATCACACACAAAAGAGATTCTTAATTGATCAGATGGTTGATTCGTAGTTATGAATCATGTATAGATCTAATTATCAATGTGATTAATGATTAATCTAATGCAATTATTACAATTATCAAACTTACTAAGAGTTAGTAAGTTATAGGAGGATTAGTTTACAATTGGATTGCAATAAGGCTCAATTTAATTGAGCAATAGAGTTAGAATTAAATCTAGTTTAATTGAATTTAATTTGATTTTGATTTAGATTTAATTAGATCAAGCCCTATTAAATTATTAGATAACCCAATTATCCAAGAAATCAATCCCTAGTTTGATGGGATTTTAATCTAACTAATTTTCTAATTAGATTATAACTTAATTAGATTCTTAATTAGGCTAGGACCTAATTAGTTATTTGGTTATAACTAATTCCTAAGTTAGTTAGGATTAGTCCAAGAATTAGTTAAAGATTGAACCAAGATTCAAGAAAGTCTTTTTATGTGCCAACATAGCCCCACGCCTCTCTTAAGAAGTTGCCCCTTCTCCCCTTAATCTTGCATGAAAGAAATCATACCTTGCCTGTTTTTACCATAAAAAACCTCATGCACAAAGTGGGAGGCATCCAAGAGTTGGACACCCTCCAAACTACCTTTGGTTAAATTCTTATCCAACTAGATCTTTGACCTAAAGTGAAAATCCTTTGGATGCCACCTTTTAAACCATCTACTGGGTGTGAGATATCAGATTTTTACTCTAAAAATAAGAGGAAAAGTGGGCGTAGGTATCTCCTTATTGGCATGAAAAAAAAATAAGAAAGGTTCTCCTCTCTTGTGTGCTTTGGTTTGAAAGAAAAAAGAGAGAAGGGTTCTTCTTGCTACATCTTTTCTTCCTTTCTATTTCCTCTTCTCTAAAGAGTTTGTGAGATCCAGGAAGAAATCAAAGCAAGGGAGCCAGCACCCCAATGAAGATGCAGGCCTCTAATCGAATTGAGAGCTTCATGTGGATACTGTCAGAAAAATTAAAAAAATATTTTACGGATCACATATAGAAGATCTAGAATACAAGATAAAATTTTAAAAATAAATTATAATCTAATCAACATACCTTGAAATTCTTGAACAGCCATATGATGATCTGCACTGAATATCCTACAAGAGAAGAATCGACCACGGACAAATCTTCCTCTCCTTCTCCTTTTGATGCCTGCCTTCTCAATGGGATGAGTTCCATCCTAAGAATGTAGTGATCTTAATACCCTAAGACTTTTCTATAGGCTGTATTTATAGGAGTAGAGTGAGAACCTAACCCAATTAGAAAATTCTAATGGATCTACCCATTACAGAGCCTATTAGTCGGGTCAAGCCTACACTGATATCTGCTATATCACATGACTAAGACAATAGGATCCAAACAATATGATCATAGGTTATTTTGAGCTCCTTAACCATTCATTCAGATGATAACTTAGCCCATATTTAATAATAAATTCAAAATCAAAATTAGTCTATAATCAATGGAAGCCCATCTTATGAGAATTTCTAACATTCTTCCATTTGGATGATAATGATTTAGACTATTTTTTTATTTTTTTTAATTAAAAAATATATTAAATATAATATATATAGTTTAAAATGACTCTCAGGCTAAGAGCACCTCATGTGGCCACATATGCAAATATTCTGAATGAATAATATCTTTAGTCAAAAATTCGATCCGTTAAAATTACTGACATTGAATCATAGCAGCCTTAATATCATTTATTGATATAAGACCTCTCTATAGTTATAAATATTAGTAATCTTATCGACATGGATTCTAGTGATATAGTGTGTGTAGTATGAACTTTATGCTCATATGATCTAAATATACAAAGTCCATCATCAGTCCACTTTATGGTTTCCAATGAAACCTCTTTATGCTTTCTAATGAAAGCTATAATAAGCTTATGTCATCATAAGCAATACCTTTATACTTAAGCAAAAATTTTATGTTTAAGACTTTAGTATAAAGAATATTTAAAACAATCATATGTGCACAAAATATAAATATCATACTTTATTAAAAAATAAAAATATACTATATCCGTATGATGTTTAATCAAAAATAATGCTTCCACTAACCAAGTACATCAAATGATTGCAATAAACCCATGTTTTCAACATGTTTTCCAAATACAATGAATCACAGTCCTTTGGTTAATAGATTTACCAGCATTGCATCAGTCCCTATATGCTCGATGACAATATCTCCCTTTTTAACCAAATCTTTGACTGCAAGATATTTTATTTCAATATATTTTGAGGCACTAAAACTCTTATTATTCTTTGAAAAAAATATAGCTGCACGATTATCATAATATATTTTAAGTGGTTTAGAGATGGAATCAACAACCATAAGTTCTAAAATAATTTTTTTTAATCAAATAGCATGAGTTGCAGCTCCATAATAAGCTATAAACTTTGTCTGCATGGTAGATGATGCCACAATAGTTTATTTTAAGCTTTTTTAAGAAACAGCCCCTCCAGCCATCATAAAAATATAATCAGAAGTGGATTTCATATCATCCACACAACCACCAAAGTCAGAGTCACAATATCCAATCACATCAAGACAATCAGTCTTTTTATATATGAGGATAAAATTTTTAATTTTCTGCAAATATCTCATGATCTTTTTAGCTGCTTTCCAATGCTCTATGCCTAGATTTGACATATATCTATCGAGCACACTAATAGCATATGCAATATCCGATCTGGTTCAAACTTGTACATACATCAGACTACTCACGGCACTAGAATAAGGCATATTTTTCATAGATTCTCTTTCTATATCATTCTTTGGACACCGATCTTTACTGAATTATCTTCCTTAACCATAGGTATGTCTCCATATTTGCAGTCATGTATATTAAATCTTCTTAAAATACGATCAATATAAGTCCTTTAAGACAATCCTAACAAACCATGGCTTCTATCCCTGTGAATTTCAATACCAAGTACAAATGAAGCTTCTCCAAGATTCTTCATATCGAAAATTTTGGATAGCAAGTATTTAGTTTCATACAATGGAGTTATATTATTACTGGCAAGCAAAATATCATCTACGTATAAAATAAGAAAAATAAATTTACTCTCACTCATCTTGAGATATATGCATTGATCTATTTTATTTTCTGCAAATCTAAGAGAATTCACAATTTTATCAAACTTAAGATACCACTATCATGATGCTTGCTTAAGATCATAGATAGATTTCTTAAGTCTACACACCATATGTGCCTTTTCATTTTCAACAAAATCTTCTGGTTGAGTCATATAAATTTTTTTATTAAGATCACCATTCAAAAAGTCTATTTTAGCATCCATCTGATGAAGCTCAAGATCAAAATAGGCTACCAGTGCTATAATTATTCTGAAGAAATCTTTGCAAGAGACAAAAGAAAAGGTGTCATTGTAATCTATGCCTTCTTTCTGTGTGAATCCTTTTACAACCAGTCGCACTTTATAGCACTCAATATTTCCATTAGAATTTCTTTTGGTTTTAAATATCCATTTATACTTTATAGGTTTAAACCCTTCAGGTAATTCTATCAGCTCTCATACCTCATTTTTAGCCATGGACTGCATCATATCATGTATAGTTTCAATCCACTTATTTGACTAGAAACATGCGATAGCCTGATCATAAGAGACTGGATCGATCATATGATCAATGTCATAATCATTTTCATCCAAATAGATCACATAGTCACTGAAAATTATAGATCTTCTTTCTCTAACTGATCTCCTTATTGGTACATCATTAATTGGCTATGGAAGTGCTGTGATCGACTGAATTATCTGCTGTCATTTAATTATTCTTTCAATAGGATGAAATATAATCTTCTTCTGAACAACAGGTATAGGAACAATAATCTATTTTTCTTTCAATATGTCATTTTTAGTATGAGAGCATCTATCATCATCCATATCTATTTTCAAAAATCTAGCATGGATAGGCTTAACAATCTTTATATCTTTATGAGGGCAGTAGAATCTATATCCTTTAGAGTTACCTAGATATCCAATAAAATCACAACGAGTGATTCTAGGCCTAGATTTATTTTCTAATGAATTATAAATTTTAACCTCAGCAGGATAATCCCAAACATGAAAATGACTGGATTTCCTACCTACCTATAATTCAAAAGATATTTTTAGAACAGCTTTACTGAGAACTCTGTTTAAGATATAGATGGCGGTTTTTAAAACCTCACCTCTGAGATATGCAGGTAAATTGGATCCACTCATCATGCTTCTAATCATATCTTTAAGAGTGCGGTTACGTCTTTCAGCTGCACCATTTTGTTCAGAAGTTTTTATATTGGACAACTATCCCACACTCCTATAAGAATTTGGCAAATGATCCCATTTACTGATCGGATTTACCATATCGACCATAATATTTTCCACCACAGTCAGATCTTACTACTTTGATTATTTTCTCATGATATTTTTCAACTTTAGTCTTGAAGATTTTAAATTTATCAAGTGATTTCGATTTTTTTTAGAAGATAGATATATTCAAAGCGTGAAAAGTCATCAATGAAGATAATAAAATTTTTACTACCATAAATAGTAGGATTCTAAGGTCCACTAATATCTATATGAATGAGCTCTAAAAGATCATTGCTATGTTTTGACTCTTTTCTTTTAGTCTTTATAAATTTGCCCCTAATACAGTCAATACAGGTATATATGAAGGTCACTGAAATCAAGAGAAGAAATAATTTCATTATTAATTAATCTTTGAATTCTTTTTTTAGAGATATGACCTAATCATTTATGCTATAACATAAAGAATTTATCTTTAGTTAATCATCCTTTAGGGATAATGGCATCAACATGCATGGAAGAGAAATTATTCCTATAGATAACATTAAGACGATATAATCCATCGGATAAAAGACCTCCACCAATAAATTTAGAGTCAAAAAATAGTTCAAACTTTTCATGACAAAAAGTAAATTTGAAACCACTGGAATCAAGTTTAGAAAGAAAAATCAAATTCTGTCTCATGGATGGTACATAAACAGTATTTTCTAAGACAAGTATAAAATTAGACTCTAATTCTAGCCTAATATCTCCAATAAAATTAACTTAAACTCTTTCTTCATTTTTTATAAAAAAATTCACTTCATTCTCAGTTGCCTTTTGCTTGTTTATGAACCCCTGCAAAGAATTAGTAACATGAATAGATGCCCCACTATGTAACCACCAAGAATGTAATTGAACATCTATCAAACTGGATTCAAAACAAATAAAGATTAATGAATTACCTCCTTGCTGGTTCTTCTTTTCTAGCCAATTCTTGTATTTGAAAGATTCAGCTTTCTTATAACCTTTCTTCTTGTAAAAGAGGCACTTGAAAGTTTTTTTAATAGTAGCTTGAGGGCCTTCAAGATTTTGATTTTCACTCTTAGGATTACGAGATTGACCATCTCTTTTGGGACCATTTTTTTTTTTTATAATTGAAATCCTTGGGATGTGGCTGATACACTATATTATCACTCTCACCTTTTTTCCTAAGATGTTTTTCTTCTTCTTGAGTACATACTGAAATAAGTTCATTCACACTCCATTTATCTCTCTGTATGTTATAAGTTGTTTTAAGCTAATTAAATTATACAGGAAGAAAATTAGGGCCTAATGAATAATGAAGGTTGTTGGGATAGGTATATCTAAGCTGTTAAGTTTGGATGCAATGCTCTCTAATCTCATGATGTGAGCTTTAACTCTACCAATACCATCATATCTTATATTAATCAACTTTTTCATCAACTCTTCAGCCTCAGCTTTATCAGATTCTACATACCTCTTACTTATGGCATCAAAGAATTGTTTAGCATTTTCATTATCAAGAATAGCATCCAAAATGCAATCAGATATGGATATCTTCATAATCATTAAACTTAACTTATTTACTTTCTCCCATTTTTCATAGGCAATTTTCTATTCTATAGTACTCTGATCAGTTATTTGAGATGAAGGATTATCACACAAAGCAATATCTAAATCCATCAAACCCAATGTCAATTCAATATCACATTTCCATCTTTTATAATTTATTTTAGTCAGAATTTTAATTGGAGCAGTGGTGTTATTAATTGCAAAGGTGCTAACTGCAAATAAATTTAATGCAGTTAAATAATGGATAAATTATAGACAATCAATATGCTTAAAAAATTTTATAAGTATTATTTTAATAAGAGCCCTTGGTGCAATGCCAACTTCTTTTGAAAAGAAAGTGACCCACATAAAGTTTCTCTCATACGTCCAGTGGAAAATACCTATAAGGTATTATTAGCTTTCAAAGGTTTATCTATTTTGGTAGAATGAATTCTTAGATCATGTACACTTATAAATCATAAAAATATTTTCACTTTAAAATTATAACATACAATGAGCTTTCTTTGGAGAGATTATTATATGCTATAATTTCGCGTTGCTTTAATCCCTTCTTAAATATTATATAGAAGAATCTTGCAAACACCATTAAATAGGCCACTTTAGTGGACACCATTTAATAAAATTTATAAATTTTTAATTCAAGAATCAACCAGCATGCCTATCAATTTAATATAACTTAATGCACCCACAGCAAATAAATTTATCAAAAAAAATTGACAAGCCTTAATTCTCTAAAATACCTAATAGAGAAATTCTATAAATTTTAATGAATGAGCCACTTTGGTGATCACCAAACATAAAACCCACATCCCCTTAAATCAAAGATCATAATAAAAATTATATATATATATATATATATATATATATATATATATATATATATATATATATATATATATATATATATATATATATATATATATATATATATATATATATATATTGGACTGAAATCAAATAACATATCTTGTAGGGACTAAAATGCAAAATTATATACATAAGTTATAATAGTAACTTGGGTTTGGATTTTAGATTGAAATTCAAAATCCGTTAACCCTTTAAGGAGGTTTTCTTCCTCTCGATGGTGGGGGGGGCCATTCCGCCCCCTTCCTCATCGATTCCACGCTGGCGACCGATAGGAGGGTCATCGGTCGCCAGTCTCTCATGGCCACCCACCACCGATCATCTCATCGATGGCCTTTCCTCTTTTTTTGTTTGAAGATAAGGACCATGGGCCACCATCGGCAACCCCCTCGATCTTGATCAAATTGCCGCCCTTCAGCCCGGCCACCATCCTCTGCTTAGGTTGCCGGCCTTTGCCCAGGTCGATGGCATCTGCACGGTGCACATCGTCGGTCAAGTGATGGCATGGAGGAAGGATCGACGGAAAATCCTATGCCCCCCCCCCCTTTTATTTTTGTTCTTTAGCCTTTGACAAAAAAAATCTTTGTCGAAAGATCCAGTGCCACAGAAGATTTGCCACCGATCGTCGGAACCGGCACCTTGTCAGTCTGGTCGGGTATCGAAAAAAGGAAGGGCACAGTGGGGAAGAAGCGCCGGCCCCCTTCTTCCTCTTCTTCATTTTTTTTTTTGGTTGGATGATTCATTAGGGCTGCCCCATCCTTTGTTTGGTTGATTGATTCATTAGCGTTGGACGCCCATTTGTTTGGCACCAGTGGGATCAATTGTCGGTGATCGCCAACTACCAACCTCAGTTTTGAAAAAGGAGGGCATGGGACCGCCGACCCTAAATCAATTTTTTTTTCTTTTGTTGATTGATTATGATATAAATTTTCTTGATTCTAATCTTCTACAAAATTCTATGCTCTGATACCAATTGTCAGAAAAATTGAAAAAATATTTTATAGATTACATGTAGAAGATCTAAAATACAAGATAAAATTTCAAGAATAGATTATAATCTAATCAATATATCTTGAAATCCTTGAGCAGTCATCTGATGATCTGCATTAAATATCCTACAAGAGAAGAATCGACCACAGACAGATCTTCCTCTCCTTCTCCTCTTGATGCCTATCTCCTCAATAGGATGAGTTCCATCCTTAGAACGCAGTGATCTTAATGCCCTAGAATTTCTCTATAGGCTGTATTTATAGGAGTAGAGCGGAGACCTAGTCCAATTAAAAAATTCTAATGGGTCCACCAATCCATTAGTCGGGTCAGGCCTACACCGATATCTGCTATATCACATGACTAAGACAATAGGATGCAAACAATATGATTACAGATTATTTTGGGCTCCTTAACCATTCATTCAGACGATAATTTAGGTCATATTTTATAATAAATTCAAAATCAAAATCAGTCTATAATTAATGGAAGCCCATCTTATGAAAATTTCTAACAGATACTTGTAGAGGTCAGATGCATATGCGGCTCTACAGGAACCTCACCGAATTACTATGATAATCGAATTGTAGTGTTCTACTATCCATGCAAAGGTATAAATCTTCTTTAAATTTGCTTTTATTTTACAGCATCTTAGTCTTGCATATGGTAGATCCTAGAGTGGCAATAGATTAGATCTATTGCGTGTATATTTGATTAAAAATATTTTAATCAAATTTAAAAATTTTTCATTGCTAGATTTTAATTTAAATTTTAATATATATTAGGAGATTAGGTTTTCTAATAAATCCTTCATGCTCTCCAACTCCTCTCTCTCCCTTCTTAACTTGGAGCTCTCCCTCATCAGATGTTATTTTCTGCATGGTTGCTCAAAACATCCATGTAGGGTCTTAAGCCCTACATGGAAGCTGGCTCGGATTAACCATAATAATTTATGCATCTGGTGAGATGATGTGCGAGGATTCCCATTATGAAAGAGGACAACAAATTTAAAGAGGCCAAAGAATTTGTGATCATTTAGCTCTAGGGATAACATAAAACTTTCTTGGGATTATGCTCAAAAATCAGTGATAATCTCAAGCTTGCAAACTTCTCCCTCCATTTCATGCATCCCCGATATGATATGAGAGGTTATTTGTGGATGTTTCATGTCACATAACCCTGTATGGATGCAGCTTGCAGTAAATTATAGATAACTCCGAGAGTACTTTTGAGAAGGTTGATCAAAGGATGAAACTGTGGAAAGCCAAGAAACTTGTAATTCTTGAAGTTGAGGAATAACATAAACCATGATTTTATATATATCTATTATCACTTAATATCATGGATAATATGATTTATGACCCTCCACCTCACTACTTTCCACCGACTTTCAAGGTTATTTGCCTTTTCTGAAGTTTATAAATATTGTGTCGGATAAGAAGAATAATAAATTAAAAAAAATAATAAGAACACACTATATTTATATAATTTAATTTATTGATCTAGATTCATAAATAAAAACGATGTAAAAATTTTACTATAAAAAATTAAAGATCGTAAAATATAAGAATTTCTCTTGAAATTTTAGCTCTTGATGCGCTCAATCTCTAGAGCAATAACAAAACATTCAAATTAAAATATAATTTGATTTATCCAATATTGAGATGTGTTGAACTCAAACCATAATGTATCCGTCAAAACCAAGTCATATTTGTTGACTTATTGATTAGTGCTAAACTGCTAATATAGAATAAGAATTGGGGTTAGTGCGCTTCCATCTTAAGAAAAAAAAGAAAAAAGAAAAGAAAAAGGTCAAGCAAGCACTGGAAATGATGTTGACGGGAGTACAAGAGGACACTGGGGTAGCTCAAAAGGAGCTTCACCAAAAAGTCCCACAGGATTGTTTTAACGTTTGGCCCATAATTGGACCCCACCACACCGAGGAATCTTGTACTGCTTACCCCCTTAACGGAAACAATGCAGCGGGCGTTGCACGGAGCCCGAGTGCTCGTACTACAGCAGCAAATGCAAGGAGACCCAAAACCATAACTCTTCCTCCACCCAACTCTTAATCCAGAGTTTATTTTTGAGCAACCCATTTTCTTTGTAACTAGTGAAGCATTCTGGAATAATTACTGTTCGGGCCATCTTTAGAGGGTAATAAATTTACTGAAAAACCTATATTTTTTTGAATAATTATTTTTAAATAATATTTAGATAAAAAATAATTTATTTATTTTTTTATGCATTAAAAATAGCTTTGGGATTTGTCATCTACGTTCTTAATTTTCCACATAAGTTGTTAAGATTTATTCATATTTATTATAATATTTTTATTATATAAATATTATATTATCATATAATATATTATATTATTAAAAATATTTTAAAAATAAAATATTTTTTTTTTACATGGCAGAATAACTTACCAATATCCTAGATGGATAAAACTTTTTCACTATGTTATAGATAAAAATTATTCGTGAAAAAATAACTTATCTAAAAAAATATAAAAATATAAATAAATTGATCAATAAAAAGGTTGATCAACTTTTTATGATATTTATCTATCAAAGAATGAGCATTATGGTAAAGATTTAAATTAGATAAAAAATCATCCAACATTCAAAAATTATATGGATACCTAAAATTATAATAAAAGTAAAATTACTAAAATATTTGTTGAGCTTTGACATAAAAATAAAAATAAAAAAGGTAAATGATAAATTTTTTCATAAATAAAAAAAAATAAATTACAGCGAACACAACTTGAGTTTGTTACTAACAAAACTATATACTACAAGTAATATATAATTCAGAGATACTTTTGAATTCAACAAGTAATTTATATATAAATTATAATTTTTTGGTATAATAGATGGGGATATAAGCTATAAATTTTTTTTATACAAAAACTTAACTTATTTATTTTTAATATAAAAATATTATTTTTAAAAATATTAATAATTTAAACTCAATAAAAATGTGTAATTTTAAAAATATATAAAATATATAATATATATAAATATAAGTACTTAGAAAAAAGAAGGATACAAAGCTTTAGCATGCTGCCAAGAAAAGTGCATAATGCCCATTACATACAGCAAATAAAATTTTTGAATTAATTACTTATTCTAAAAATAATTGAATTAATTTACAATCATAAGTAAATCAAAAATTTTAAAAAAGTTAAAAATAATTTTTTAACTAATTTATTTATATAAATAATTTAAAGAAGCATTCATCTAAGATCAAAACAAAGAAATGTTCAAAAATTCCACAATAACTTAGAGAACAAATTGTTGTGGTCTTTTTTTAAAAAAAAATTACCACCAAAATTTAATATTAATCAGAATTTCATAATAAGAATTAGATCGTTATGGTCCACATTGGCAATTTTTTCATCACATGTGGGCCCCTCCCCCATCCCAATGGTGACGTTAAATACTTGGTGGTGTTGTGTACATCCATCTTGGAGTCTTATGGTTCTGTGGGCCCCATCGTCCTGAGCATCAGGAAAAGGCGCCACGTAGGGTGTGAGATCCTGGAGTAAGGGTTCGGGTTCCGGTAGAAGTAGGTGGTGGTCACAAACGACAAAAACCGGAACAGCTAGCATGGACACGTGGACGAAGGAAACGGAAAGCGTCAATGAATCCCACTAATGCAAGCGTCCTTCGATTCTGCTCAGTTCCCTCGATGTATTGGGCCCCGCGCAATACCTTTCTGCTGTTCCTCTCCCGGTTCCCTTTTGCCTTAACCTATAACTGGGTCACATTGTAGGCATTTTGATGCCGAGTAGAAGTAGGATAGTTGTTTGATGGTGGTGAGGTTACCACAATCTTCCTTAATTATATTGAACCATTTGTACTCCATGGATCATTCATATTTTGGCAAAAACCACAAGAAAATTCGTGTTTAGGGTTTGGGTTATAACTACACTCGTTGGATTAAAACTAAAACAATCTTTGGACCCAATAAAAATGGTTCAAAACTTAGGATCTATTTGGATGATTTGACTAAAAATTTCATAAGATTCATAGGTTGGCCAATATAATCAGCAAAATTATAGGATTAAAGTTAAATTAAATTTATATGAATATGTAGGAATATCTTTGTAATTATATATAGTATTAGTCAATTTAAGTTCTCAAATCCCTTCTCCATTATTAGTGAATTATTCTCCTTGATCAATTTTCTATATTAATTTATTCAAAAAATATTGCCTCAACAATTGCTCCTCATCTTTCTCACCTCAAATACCTCTCTCTCTCTCTCTCTCTCTCTCTCTCTCTCTCTCTCTCTCTCTCTCTCTCCAATAATCATTAATGTAGGTTGCTTGACTCTAACAACATAGCTGAGAGGAAGGGAGTATATAGATGAGTGCTTGAAAATATCGAGGAAATGGAGGGGAGTAGCATCAGATCTTAGTTGTTGATGAGTTCTCAAAGAAAGAAAATAAGAGAGAGAAAAATGAGAAGGAAAGTGAATTCTAAAATATTTAACTATTTTATTACATGAGAAGTATTAGTACAACATTTACACTAGTTAGATGATCAATTTTCTCGTTAGCTTGAATATATTAAATACTAATTTTATCCTATTGCAAATCAAAGGTTAGAAAAAAACCTAAAAACCTGCATTGTTTTCTTTAATGCAGTATTTGAATTTTGCTTTTTCTCTATTTTATTATAACCAATGCAAGATTAGTTCTTACTATAAAGTTGAACGAAAAATACATCTACTCTTGCAGAGAATAGACCTTTTGTTTAAAGTTGTAATTGAAACCTGTTTAACTATCTTGATATATCCTACCACCATCATATTGACATATGAAATATATGATAATTCCTTGCTTTTTTTATTATCTCAATGAACTAGGAATAATTCCTCATAAATTTTCTCACAAGAAGAAAAAGCATATATACAATAATTTTTCTTGGACCTACTGTCATTGAAAATGATAGTCATTAGCAAATTATAAGAAAAAAATAATGCCACTGCTCAACTTTTGTCCACCAACTAAAAGTGTGCTATATAATTTATAACATAGATTCTAACAAGTTATATTAGCTCTTCGTCTTCAATTAACTATTTGCATTACTTTAATTCCTTTTGTGCCAAGCATATTTTCAAACTATATAGATTCATTAAGAAGCAAGTGATTTTGTCGAGCACCATATTTTAGGTCTTTAATTATTTTTAGATTTGAGTTGTTGAGAATTTAGTTTATATCTAATAGGAAGTTAGGTGTTATAACAATGGTTCATAAATATCCGTTCATGCATCCATCTATATTTTACCACAACAATATCATCTTAGAAGCAAAATAAATAGCAATTGATAACTCATGAACTGTAATTGATTAATGTCACCGCCAACCACACTTTCAATTAGTTTTTATAAATTGTAATGCCTTCTCAACTTCAATATAGCTTATTTATTTATTTATATAGCGCTATGCATATTTTGAACCAGCATTTTGGCCTACAATCAAGTCCTTTTTCATTCAAAAATCTAACTTCATTTCAAGGTCTCCACTCATTTTATAATAAAATAATTTTTTATATCATGAAGAAAATAGCATTTACTTGCTCAAAATATAGTACCAGTAAGTAGTTTGCTATACATCATAATTACGATATAGTTTAGGATACTAAGGTATTAATGGATTTAATTTAAATATAAATTAAAACTTAAAAGAAAGCTGGTCAAAATGTATTGTTGCTTTTAAGTATGGAAGCATTCTCCAATTAAATGTTTCAAACTACTTATAAATAAAATTAAAAAATTATCCAAAAAGTTATGTTCCGGAGAAAATGAAAATGGACGTTGAAGCAAGAAAGACCATTAAAAATTAAAAAAAATTTAAAAAAAATTAAAAAAAAAAGGAAAGAGTGATCCATAAAAAATGGGAAAGAGTGATCCATGAACCATCAGAGAACCAGGTGCTACGGCCCCCTTTTAACCCTGCATTTATTAATGTTTACCAAAAAAAGAAAAAAAGAAAATCCAGCATTTATTAACGAAGATTTCACGCACGCTTCCTTCATTATTTGGAGCTTCCAGACAAACCGCACAGAATGGATGTTCACCGGGAGTGATCATATCCCACCATCAAGCACCTGAGTCCGCTACCTAAACCTGTACCTGCGGAGCACCAGACAAATCCTCTTCCTTAAAAGACTACCACCTCACCGCCCTCCTCGCGCCCTCAGAAGAAGAGAAGAAGACGAGGAGGAGAATAGCTTTAGATGGCGGGTTTGAGCGTTCTTTTGGAAGCCCAGAAGAACTTCCCAAAAAACACCCAAATCCTCAGCAAGACCTCCATCCTTCGAAACTTTTCTCTCTCCTCCATTCTTCCTCCCATCTCCTCTCCTTCCCCTTCCTTCCCAACAAGCCCTTTCCTGGAATTCTGCTACCTCTGTAGCAAAAGACTCCAAGAAGGGAAGGACATCTACATGTATAGGTGAGCATCCCTTCCAGTCCCTTCTCCTCTTCCCACTCTTCCCTCCATATGGGTATTTTGGGAATACAAACTCTTCTCTCTCTAAAATGCCCTTCTCGTAATTATTTTTATTGTAGGGGTGACAGGGCGTTTTGTAGCGTGGAGTGCCGGTGCAAGCAGATATACATGGACGAGGAGAGCGGGAGGAGGGACAACTGCTCCCTCGCCGCCGCCGCCGCCGCCGCCGCCGAGAGAGGCAGAGCACCGGCGGCGCGCCACGGGAGCCGGGTGTCCGGGAAGGGGTCGTCGGTGGCCGGCGGCTTCGCGTACTGAGGAGAGCAGCGTGGCTCTGAGAAGCGACTTTAGGCTTTATCTTTCTTGCTTAGACGAAAATGCCCTCCATGTTTTTTTTGGCCGGTGGAGGAATAAGCGTGGAAGGCTGAGGCTATTTCGGTCTTTTTGGTGATTCTGCGGTGTCCCGTCCGAATGCGTTGCTAGTCGGTGGCACGATAGAGTAATTGATCATCGATGGATTCCATGGAAAAAAAAAGAAAAAGAAAAAGAAAAAAAAAATAGAGAGAGAAATGTATGAGTTGTATTTAAGAGTAGCAATAAGAAAGACATTCATTAGATTCACTTTGCTTTTTCTATATTTTATGTTATCAATTATTTTTCTCTCTATAAATAAATATAATGTTTTTTATGTATAAGATTGCCAAACATATGGGCAGTATTTCTGTGGATGCTGCTTGTTATTCATTGCTGGTTCTCTTTGCCAATAGACTCATCATTCTTGGATTGAGAAATTTTTTTATAAAAAAAAGGAATTGAATTTTTCTTGTTTGGTCAGAAAGTAACAAAAAAGGTGAAAGAAAGAAAAGAAAAAGACAGGAAAGAGAGTTATTTTACTCAAAAATCATAATTTTTTTTCTCTCCAAAGATAAAAAGGTTTGAAGATAAAATCAGCTATTCAAAGCAAAATAATTTCTCTCTCTCTCTCTCTCTCCGGTGGTGTATGAAAACAAGAGAGCTCTTCTCTTCTTTTCCATCTTTTCTCTGTAGCCAAACTAAAATGAAATTGTACCATGTGTCTCTGATCATTAATATATTATTGTGTCTTTAAAATCCAAAACTTTCTACTTCCATTTGGATAATTCTTGAATTTGTAAGACATAATAGTAGATTGCTTTGAGTTGTTCTTTGAATGATATTATTTACTTATCATTGGTTCTATCAAACCAATACCATGTACGATGTTAAATAATTTGGATGAATTTTGTATTTTAGTGGATGATTTTTTCTTTTTTTATTTTTCTTTACTTTAGCAGTGTACTTATTAAGACTAAAATGAGAGAGAACAAAGAACTCTAGACGTCTGCCAGGAAGATGCCTATAAAAGTTTCCATGCCTTTTCTACTTTTTCTCCAATTTTTTCCCCCCTTTGGTTCATTTGTTTCTCATTTTATTTACTTATGAATAAACCATGATATGGTTTATCAATATTTTATTCAAAAATTTTGAAAACAGAGTGAATATATTTATATGACATGAATAGAACATGCGGAGAAAAAGGTAAAAAGCTTTTGCAATCAGCATTAGAAATGAGTAAACAATTGAATGGAGTTTGTTACATTAAGTGCATTAAGTCTATCTATGAAGCAAATAAAAACTTCTAATAAATCACCAGAATGCCCATATAAATAAGGCTAGATTTCACATATTTAACTAACTACCTAATTATATACAATATGATTTTTGTCTTATTATTCTCATGTAATTAATTGTCATACTTTGAAGCTAGCATGGACTAATTTGGATGGATACTTCTGATCTTTCGATGAGTTTCATAATATTTTAGTTTTTGATTTTGTTAGATATATTTACTCTAGATTTGTGTGTAAGCCATTCAGTTTATCGAAAAAGAAAGCTATCATGGACTGCTAGCACAGCACGTAGGGCTTTTTGCAAAGATGGAAGAATAAAAAATTTGTACAAATGGATTCCATTAATCATAATAATGGCTTATAATCAAGTACATAAGGATATTTATAAATCATTTTATACAAAAATTATTGCAAATATAGAAATAAAAAATAATTATAAAATTTTCAAATAATGATTCATAGGTGATCATAGTGCATACCACTTAATACTATTACAACTGCTGCATGACAACAATGACAATAATGACAATCTTCTAGACTCCAACAAAAAGACGAAACAATAATTACACCATATTTTAAAAGAACAAATATCCTAAGACAATCCTTGGTGTGGAAAAAATCCCGTGGTTTGATGGGAGGTTGTGACTGGTACATGGCATGTAGCTCCAGGCGATTACCATCCAAATCAGACAAGAGTGGAAATGGAGAGTACGTCACAATTTAAAATTTATTCAGCCTATCAAATTTTGTCACATAACCAGCTGAAGAAATTTTCTATAAGAGCTGTAGAGGATCCATTGTTTTATCTAAAACCACGGTAGAGAGGTAAATAAAGTGGTGGGAGCAGCATTTTCTTAATGCCCATGGTTATGGTTTTGGAATTTTAGATGGTCCTATCAACTCCACCATATTTTGGCTTTGGCGAGCATGGATCCTCTGTATCATATGGTATGTCCATACCATCTATCATACCATAAATGAACGTATATGGATGCAGATGGTGTAATACATATTGCATATGGTTGCATGCAGCTATCTATCCGATGATTGAGGATGCATATTGTTGGAGATAAATTCCGCTTCTGTCGAAGTCTAGTTCGATGCTCAGCCTAATGCAATCAGTAGCCACGGAAGAACTTCAGCGGACAGATCTTAAATAAACTCTTAGGACTGGCCGAACTGCTCAGCGACCGGATCTTAGCCGAACTCTTACAGCCAGCCGAACTGCTCAGCGGTCGGGTCTTAGCCGAACCCTTCAGCCGATCGAACTCCTTCAGACTCCTAACGGCCAAACTCCTCAGCGGCCGTCCCTTCAGCCAACCAAACTCCTCAGCGGTCGTCCATCAGTCGAACTCCCAGCGATCGTCCCTTCAATCGACCGAACTCCTCAGCAGTCGTCCCTCGGTCAAACTTCTCAGCGAACTCCTCGGCGATCGTCCCCAGGCCGGACTCCTCAACAGCCGAGCTCCTTCCGAACTCCCACCTTAGCCGCACTCCTCCAGCCAGACACCTACAAGAGCCGAACTCCCTCCAAGCTTTCTCTTCGGTCGGACTTCTTCGGAGAGCTGGACTCATCTCAGACATCCTTCGATCGAACTTCTTCAGGAGCCAGGCTCGTCCAGCCGGACCCCTTCCAGACATCCCCCTCGGTCGATCGAGCTCCTATTGAACTCCGAACTCCCCAACGATTGGGCCTTAGCTGCTCACCTCCAGCCAGACGCCTATGGAAGTCGAACTCCTTCCGAGCTCCCTCTTCAAGAGTCCGAACTCTTCTGAAATGGGTACACGTCAAAGCCCTTCAACCCTTCATTTATTCAGTCCCGAGCGGCTCAGTACCAAGATAGCTACAGCCATCACCATCAGTCCGCCGCAAGCGAGAGCGATCCGCTACCAGGCGGCGATGGCTGTCACCATCAATCCATTGCAAACGGCACTTTCCCATGAGACTGACTCCGTCGGACCTCGAGCAGCCCGCCAGCACGTGGCTACAGCTGTCACCATTAAGCTCCACTATAAAAAGGACCCTCCAGATACGCTAACTCGAATCTCTGATCTCTAAGCTCTCCTCTCCCTCTCTAAGCTCTGAGGAACTCATTTTCGAGCACCCCATTCCTATTGGTCAGAGCTAACTTGATCGTCGGAGGGTCCTGTCGAAGCCGCCCCCCCACCAGCTCCGAACGGGACTTCATTTTGCAGGTCTCCGATGGCGACCTCATCCACCTCCGCTCCAGCTGATTCCGATGATGACCAGTTTCTACACCAACAGAATGGCGCTAGAGGAAGGGCTTGAAACTTCAAGGTTTCCTTGTTCTTAAAGGAGTGCTCGACGATGATTTCTCTCTTCCCTCTCCGGAGATTTCTCTTCTTCCTCAGTAGAGTTCTTTTTTGAAGAGAAAATATCTCCCAGGAGAGCTTCGACTCGGCGATCGACGGCCTGCGTGCCAGGTCCATCTGCTCCCATTTCAGTCCCAACAGCTCAAGTTCCACACGAAGCCACCGCAGACGTGGAGCAGTTCAACCTGCTGGTCGAGTTCGTGGCACCGTCGAGATGATGCTGGCCTTGCGACAATCTCCGATGGGGACTTTGCCAACAAATCCTCCATGAGGATGCGAGGAATCGGCCTTAAGGAAGAGCATTCAGGCATACCAATTGCCCTAAGGAAGGAGAAATAGAGAGCAGAAGTTCTCCCGCAGAAATGGAACGAAGTTCGGCCGCATCCATGACCTCCCAGCGCAAGTTGCAGAATAAAGTTCAACGCAAGCGAGGCCGAACTCCCCCTTGAGCCCGTCATCAAGGAAGCCCCGACAAAGGGGCATGAAGTTCTCCCGCGGAAGATTTCGCAGGAAAGCAGAATGAAGTTCGACGCAAGCGAGGTCGAACTCCCCCTCGAGCCCATCATCAAGGAAGCTCCGACAAAGAGCATGAAGTTCTCCCACGAAAGATTCCATGGAAAAGCGGAATGAAGTTCGGCGCAAGCGAGGCCGAACTCCTCCTCGAGCCCATCATCGAGGAAGCCCCGACAAAAGGGCATGAAGTTCTCCCACGGAAGGTTTTGCGGAAAAGTGAAATGAAGTTCGACTCAAGCGAGGCCGAACTCCCCCTCGAGCCTGTCATCGAGGAAGCCTTGACAAAAGGGTATGAAGTTCTCTCGCGGAAGGTTTCACGGGAAAGTGGAATGAAGTTCGGCGCAAGTGAGGCCGAACTTCCCCTCGAGCTCATCATCAAGGAAGCCCCGACAAAGGGGCATGAAGTTCTCTCGTGGAAGGTTTCACGAAAAAGTAGAATGAAGTTCGGCGCAAGCGAGGCCGAACTCCCCCCTCGAGCCCGTCATCAAGGAAGCCACAACGAAGGGGCATGAAGTTCTTCTGCAGATTTCATAAGGGGACGGAATGAAGTTCGGCCGCGTCCACGACCTCCCCAGTGCAAGCAAGGCCCGAACTTTTTGAGCTCGCCACCAAGAAAGCTCCGACAGAAGGGCGCGAAGAAGTCCTCCTCCCAAAACGTTCTGCGACTGCGCCCCCACAACGGTCCTCGAACTCAAATTCTCATGGAAGTTAAGAACCAGCTGCCAAGACCGGAAGGGTTACGGTCTCTCCCGAACAAGTGCGATCGAAGCAAGTACTGCCTCTACCATCGCAACTACGGCCACGACACTGAGGAATGCATCCACCTCCGAGATGAAATTGAGGAGCTCGTCAGAAAGGGGCGGCTGGATAAATTCCTTCAATGCCAGCCTGAAGATCGATCAAGGGCGCTGCCGTAATCAGAAATGACAAGGTCGGCCACCTCACGGCGTCATCAACATTACCCCAGGGAGGAGCTTGGTACATCGACGACTCGTCACCTCCCAGCATCAAAGCCAAGAGAAGTAAGCTCCAAATTGAGGAGGCCAGCATGAGATAGAAAAGGTCATCCGCATGAAGAAATGTGGAGGAACAACGCCCCCACGATCCTGAAATGGGGATGTGCTGCTAGTAACTTCCCTCCGATAAGATTCTTCTCCAACAAATAATATTATTTCTGGATGCAAAAACTATGTGATGACAGGGAAGAAGCAGTCAATAGTTGCCGTGTTAGGAACAGGAGAAGAACCTCGTCCTAACACGAGTAGGTCAAAAACCTTCAACCTCGATCAGAGATAAGATCTCTTCCGAACGAAGGCCTCGTTCACAAAGGACGAAATGGGAGGAGAGGCCCTGACAATGGTCCTTATGTGCCCCCACAGCTCATTAGGAACAGAAGAAGAACCTCATCCTAACGCGAGCAAAGTCGAAGGTCTTATTCATCTTAGACGAGATGGGAGGAGAGGCACGGACGACGGTCCGTATGTGCTCCCACAGTCCGTTAAAAAAAGAAGGAGAACCTCATCCTAACGCGAGCAAAGTCAAAGGCCTTATTCATCTTAGACGAGATGAGAGGAGAGGCGCAGACGATGGTCCGTATGTGCCCCCACAGCCCATTAGGAAAAGGAGGAGAACCTCGTCCTAACGCGAGCAAAGTCGAAGGCCTCGTTCATCTTAGACGAGACGAGGGGAGAGGCACGGACGATGGTCCGCATGTGCCCCCACAGCCCATTAGGAACAGGAGGAGAATCTCGTCCTAACGCAAGCAAAGTTAAAGGCCTCATTCACCTTAGACGAGACGGAAGGAGATGGGCGACGGTCCGAATGTGCCCCCACAGCCCATTAGGAAAAGGAGGAGAACCTCGTCCTAAAGCGAGCAAAGTCAAAGACCTCATTCACCCTAGACGAGATGAGGGGAGACGGGCGATGGTACGAATATGCCCCCACAGCCCGTTAGGAATAGAAGGAGAATCTCATCCTAATGCAAGCAAAGTCGAAGGCCTCGTTCACCCTAGATGAGATGGGGGGAGAGACACGGACGACGGTCCGAAGGTGCCCCCACAGTCCGTTAGGAGCAGGAGGGGAACCTCATCCTAACGCGAGCAAAGTCCAAGTCCGAACTCCGAAGTCTACAAAAAATAGGATCTCCATCAACCTCGGTCCGAGATAAGATCTCTTCCGAGCGGCAACCTCGGTCAGAGATAAGATCTCTCCCGAGCGACCGCGGCAATCTCGGCCAGAGATAAGATCTCTCCCGAGCGACAATCTCGGTCAGAGATAAGATCTCTCCCAAGCGACCGCAGCAACCTCGGTCAGAGATAAGATCTCTTCCGAGAAGCAATCTCGATCAAAGATAAGATCTCTCCCGAGCGGCAACCTCGGAGCGACCGCGGCAACCTCGGCCAGAGATAAGATCTCTCCCGAGAAACAACCTCGATCAGAGATAAGATCTCTCCCGAGCGACCACAGCAACCTCGGTCAGAGATAAGATCTCTCCTGAGAAGCAACCTTGATCAAAGATAAGATCTCCCCCGAGCGACCGCGACAACCTCGGTCAGAGATAAGATCTCTCCCGAGCGCCAACCTCGGTCAGAGATAAGATCTCTTCCGAGCGACCGCGATAGCCTCGACTAGAAATAAGATCTCTTCCGAACGACCGAGTCGACCTCGACTAGAGATGAGATCTCTCTCGAGCGACCGTGGTCAACCTCGACCGCAGGAGATAAGATCTTCCCCGAGGCAAACTCGACCATAGGAGATAAGATCTCCCCCGAGTGCCCGCATCAACCCCGATCATAGGAGACCGAGCCGACATCAGTCAGAGATAAGATCTCTCCCGATCGACCAAGCCAACCTCGACCAGAGATGAGATCTTTTCCGATCGACCGAGCCAACCTCGGCCAGAGATGAGATCTCTCCCGATCGACCGAGCCAACCTCGGTCAGAGATCTCCCCGAGCGCCTGTATTGACCTCGGCTGCAGGAGAGGAGATCTCCTCCAAGTCAGCCTCGATTGTAGGAGACAATGTCGCCCCCGATGAGCTCAACCTCCGACCTCGATCGTAGGAGATGAGGCCTACCTCAACCTCGATTGGAGATGGGATCTCCCCCGGGCTTTAACTTCAACATCAACTTTAGCTGAAAATGAGATCTCCCTCGAGCTTCGACCTGAACCAGCACGGAGCCCAAAAGAAGACTTCGACAGTTGCCTTTTCTGCACTCCCTTCCTTCGAGTTTCGAACTCGGAAGTGGGGGGCTATTGTTGGGGATAAACCCTGCTCCTGCCGAAGTCTAGTTCGATGCTCAGCCTAATGCAACCAGTAGCCACGAAAGAGCTTCAACAAACGGATCTTGGATGAACTCTTAAGGTCGGCCGAACTGCTCAGCGGTCGGATCTTAGCTGAACTCTTATAGCCGGCCGAACTACTCAGCGGTCGGATCTTAGCCGAACCCTTTAGCCGGTCGAGCTCCTTCGAACTCCCAACAGCCAAACTCCTCAGCGGTCGTTCATCGACCGAACTCCTCAGCGACCGTCCCTTCGGTCGGTCAAACTCCTCAGCGGTCGTCCATCGATCGAACTCCTCAGTGGCCGTCCCTTCGGCCGACCGAACTCCTCAACGGTCGTCCATCGACCGAACTCCTCAGCGGTCGTTCCTTCGGTCGGCCGAACTCCTCAGCTGTCATCCCTCGATCGAACTTCTCAACGAACTCCTCGGCGATCGTCCCTCGATCAGACTCCTCAGCAGTCGAGCTCCTTCCAAACTCCCACCTTAACCGCACTCCTCCAGTCAGACACCTACAAGAGCCGAACTCCCTCCAAGCTTCCTCTTCGATCGGAATTCTTCAGGGAGCTAGACTCGTCCCAGACATTCTTCGGTCGGACTTCTTCAGGAGCTAGGCTCGTCCAGCCAAACCCCTCCCAGACATCCCCCTCGGTCGGTCGAGCTCCTACCGAACTCCGAACTCCCTAGCGACCGGGCCTTAGCCACTCACCTCCAACCAGACACTTATGGAAGCCGAACTCCTTCCGAGCTCCCTCTTCAGGAGTCCAAACTCTTCCAAAATGGGTACACATCAAAGCCCTTTAATCCTTCATTCATTCGGCCCCGAGCGGCTCAGTACCAAGACAGCTGCAACCATCACCATCAGTCCGCCACAAGCGACAGCGATCCACTATCAAGCGGCGATGGCTGTCACCATCATTCAACTACAGACAGCATCTTTCCGTGAGACTGACTCCGTCGGACCTCAAGCGGTCCGTCAGCACGCGGCTACAACTGTCACCATCAAGCTCCGCTATAAAAAGGATCCTCTAGATACGCTAACTCGAATATCTGATCTCTAAGCTCTCCTCTATCTCTCTAAGCTCTAAGGAACTCATTTTCGAGCACTTCATTCCTATTGGCCAGAGCTGACTTGATCGTCGGAGGGTCCTGTCGGAGCCACCCTCCCATCGGCTCCGGACGGAACTTCGTTTTGCAGTTCTAGCAGTGATCTCATCCATCTTTGCTCTAGCTGATTTCGATGATGATCAGTTTCTGCACCAACACATACGATGCACCGTAAAGAATCTGCACTATTTTGACCATCTACTCTTCCAATAACAAGATAAAACCTTTTAGCCTTTAGCTTTTGCTACTAGAAAATAATATCATGGGAGGGATGTAATACACTTGGTGCTATATGGTATAGGATTGGAATTTTTGCTTGTTAAATAGGGAGATCGATTTGCCTGATGGCCCCATGATTTGGTGGTGACAAAAAATGGTTTACTTTTTTGCTTGTCGGTTTTCAGATCTGGAGTCGAACCCTTATCTCTAAGGTTTGGTTTGGTGGCTCAAAATGACAAGGCTACTGGCAGTGGATAGGTACGTAAGTGGGCCAGGTCAAGTCCAGGGCTAATTTAATTTAAATCTGATGATATGAGTTCGCACCAAACTACGTAAGAAAATAGTTATAATTAAAAAAAATAAAAAAATCATAAATATCAACTATAAACAAATAAGAAAAAATAATAATATTTTTTTCGGTCAGATCATACCAAAAGAAAAAAAATCCTTTCTCTTTGCTATTCTCTCAGCACCACTTTATAAGAAGAGATAAAAAATAAATAATTCAAAATTATTCTGCAGTAAATAGAGAAAATAGTATAATAAAAAATTATGAGAGAAATAAATTAGAAAAATCAGAAGTACCAGTTATAGATGTATAAAAAGATATTGAATCATGATACTTGTATTGGTAGATAAAAAAAGAAAAGTACAAGGATCTGCAAAAATAGAAAAAAAAAATCTAATTATTTTTAACAGCATTTTTATAATTTATACACCATAACTTAGGTTTTATACTTTTTTCTTTTTCAAAAATGCGCACTAAGTACTAGCTCTAATAAAAGTTATTATAACAGATCTTACCAAAATGATTATATTGACCGTTATAACTATCCTTATTCCTCCAATCCACTTGACCGGATATTATAAATTAAATGGACATTTTCGAAAATGTTCTCTATAATGATCCTCATGACCATTCTTTTGGGACAAGTATAGTTACTTTTCCCAAATTATGTGATTTGAAACTATTTATTGACTATGAGAATAATAATAAAAATAATGAATAATATTGGAAATAATAATATTGCATTTTACTTCTTCCTTATCTCAAATGTCTCAACAACGGTATCTATTATATATATATATATATATAAAATAATATTATATAAAAAAATATTATGGTATTACCACCTCAGCATCTCAGATGATTTTAGTTGTACCACATGAATTATTATTTTATTATCTATAATAATTTAAAATATTATTTTTAAATAATAATAACATAATATTTTAAAAATTTAAAAAATATTTTAAAAAATAAAAATAAAAAAATAAGAGATAAAAAATATATTTAAAAAATAAAATATAATAATTTTAAAAAATATTAATTTATTATTATTTTAAAAAGATAATATATTATTTTTTAATTTTAAAAATAATAACATACTAATTTATCTATTATATATAAAATAATACTTTATACAGGAGTATTGTGCTGTTGCCATCTCAGCATCTCAGATGATTTTAGTTATACCAAGTAAATTATTATTTTATTATTTATAATAATTTAAATATTATTTTTAAATAATAATATAATAATATTTTAAAAAATTAAAAAAAAAATAATATTTTAAAAATAAAAATAAAAAAAAAATAGAGATGAAAATATATTTAAAAAATTACTATTTTTTAAATAATAATAATATTTTTTTTAAATACTAATTTATTATTTTTAAAAAAGATAGCATATCATTTTTTTTAATTTTAAAAATAATAATATACTATTTTTTTTTAAAAAAATAATATTTTTATTTTTTTAAAAAAATAATATTTTTATTTTTTAAAAAAAGATAATATATTTCAAAATCTGAATCGATCCATCTAATCAGGTCAGATCAAATCTAATAAATTATCCATAAAAAGAGTATGGTACTCCATCGATTTGAAAGTCAAATCTCTATATTCAATAACCTTTGAAAGTTTGAAAATATGAAGAGAAGTGAAGGAGTAGGAGTGCGATCGAAATCAATATTTGCCGAGAAAGAAGGAGAGCTATGATAGGTGGCATCGACGAACATGAAAAAGATATGAAAATAGGAAGAAAGAAGAAAAATAATAAAAAAATATTATTTTATAAAAAAAAAGAGAAGATTTTTCACTTCCTTTAGTGTTGGTGCCGAAGGTGACAGTACCAACAAAGATGCCAAAGAGTGCAATTGAAATCGACGTTTATCAAGAGAGAAGAAAAATAGTGATGGAACGATAGGAGGTGCGTCACCGACAGGCGCGAAGAAGGTACGAAAAAAAATAATGGACGATGGTGCAATCAAGATTGATGCTTATCGAAAAAGAAGAAAAGCCATAGTGAGATGATAGAGGGTGCAGCAGTACCAGCAAGAAAGTAGAACGTATGAAAGCAGGAAAAAAAATATAAAATAAAATATTATTTTATAAAATAATAAAAAATATATCATATATAATAAATAAATAAATAATATTTATTATAAATATTTATTATTAAAAAATTTTAATAATTATAAATCATAATTATCTATCCCACGTAACGTACGGATCTTCGACTAATTATTTTATTATAATGGGCCTTGCAAAAATTATTATTGAATATTATAATGGTTGCAATGGCCATTATTTATCCAACTATATGATTTTGAGTTATTTATTATTAAAATAGTTACCATGATGTTGGTCATTACAACAATATTGTAATAGAACTTGTCATAGGTCACACCAACACTCTGTTGCCAATAGCCGGCAGCTATAATTCTTTTTTCTTTTAAACCATGATTGGACCATATGATATCATTACTTGTGAAAATCATTGATTCAGAAAATATCATCAAAAAAAAATTGATAAACACTACTTTCAATTTACCACAATATTAGAATAAAAAAGAATTAGAATTATATTTCCAAAAATTATTTTTATGTGAGAAAATTTTAAAAATATTTAATGAATAAACTAATAGAATTAAGCTGACATCCTCGCACCCCAAGGTGCGTGCTGGAATGGCTAATCCATATAGAAAATGGCTGCTGAGCCTCCATGTAGTACGTAATCGACTCTCAATCACCTTCTGTTGTCCACCGGGAAGAGAGAAAAAAATCAGTCATCTCCTGATCAATTTTTTTGCTTGTCAGCATCATAATATCAACATCAACTTTAGAATTCTCAGCAAACAACGAATCATGGGAAGCCATGGAGGCATCCAAGCTAAATTTAGTCACCACCTCCTAGGAGATTATTTAATGGAAAACAAGACCAAGGTTTAAGCATATCCATATTGGATAAAAATGTCGCTGCCTTGATGGATACACAACATTTGCATTGTTACGTAACTTATCTCAATCTTATCTTTCACATCAGGATGACTGCAAAAAATTTGGCATTAAATGATTATATAAATGTAAGCTATTTTAGTGGCAGATGATGCTGATAGGTGCACTGGGAAAAGATAAATCTGTCCGTTCTAAAAGCACTGTAACATCATGGTGGAAGCGGACAAGCCAAAGTTCCGAACATATGACAACAAATGAGAAATAGCCAGAGCTTTGTCATCCATGCTCACAGTGTCATTCTGAAAGCAGATTTGAGAAGAAATACTACCTTTTGATCTGGACAGCAAAAGCAAAGAGGCTTTTCTTCTTCATCACGTGGGAAAGCATAAACCACCTGGCCAGAAGATAAAAGGTATAAAACCTGTATTAAAAATACGACAGATAACCTTGTTAAAACGCAAGATCAGGACTTAAAACTCTATGGGGAAGAAAAGATTCGCGGTTGAATGAGGAGGAGGACAACCTCTATTAATTTTGTCAAAAAGAAACAAACAAAAATAAAATCCTTAAGAAGATCAACTATAAAACTAAATTATTTAACAAGGTGCAATTTAGCATGACCGATTAACAAAAGACATATCATGGGAGCGATACGTTGCAGTTAAAAGCCCACCCACTTTTTCATGATATTTGGACCTGCCTTCGTGGCTTCGCTGCGGTTACTGCTCAACACATCTTCCAGAAGGCAAACGGCGCTGTTGATTAGATCGCCTCCTATGTAGCAGCTGAGCACACTGGTGACTAAACCTGGTTTCAGGCTGAGTCGTGTCACCAAGCCTCACAGGATATTTTATTTTTTTTTGACCTTTTGGGGTGTACTCATGCTAGATCGGTGTGAGCACCTGCTTGTATTAAAAATGCAACTGATGACCGATAACCTTAATAAAACACAAGATCAAGACTTAAAATCTGTGGGGAAGAAAAGATTCACGGTTGAATCAGGAAGAGGACAACCTCTATCAATTTCATCAAAAAGAAACAAGAAAAATAAAATCCTGAAGAAGACGGTCTATAAAACTGAATTATTTAAGAAGATACAATTTAGTATGATAAATTGACAAAAGATATATCATGCCAACAATGGGTTGTGAAAAGCACGTAACTGATAGAACTAGTAAAGATGCAATTATTTATGGCCGAGGCAAAATGAAAACATGGTCACTAGCAAGAATAAGGGTGTCAAAATTGATGGTGATATGTTTATCAAGTAGACAGCATCTTTGAACCTTTTCCAGATCAGGCCAAAGGTAAAAATTCAGAGCTCCTTTAGACTTAAGAAGGTGCAGACATGATGTCCACTTAAGAAGGGAAACATCAGAAAGCAAAAGCAAGGAAGGTATGGCACTTCAAACTTATTTGGTCATGATCAACATATCCAGAAAGTGACATAACAGAAGTACCAGGCTGCAATTATCACAAGGTAGAAAGAGGAAGGCTCCATGCATGCTTTTGGAGCTGCGGGAATAAGAATAAAAAGTTTCATGAACAAAACTAGCACGGTCCTTTTTTCTAGTATTTTACTATGATAGCTATCACTCAACAACTTGTAATTGCATATCCAAAGCTGGATAGCTGAATGACTAGTTCAAATACTTATATGCCATCCATCTTAGCTCGACTTTATGGAGATATAAACCATCAACATGTTATGCTGTTCTACAACTAGCTCCTATTCGGTGTAGGCCTCTATAAACTGGCACTAAATTCCCAATTGAAGCAACTCCATGCAAGAGAATGGCCTGCTATGAAACCTTTAAAAGTTGAAACTAAGCACAAGTAGAAAAAGCTGGCTTATCAAGTAAAAACTCACCAAAGAGCAAACTCCACTTGACAAAAGTTTAGATATAGGGGGGAGTGGGCAAAATAAAATTGGACAAAGTGGAAGCCAGAAAGCCAAATTGAAACGATCTCATAGACTTTGAATGATTATATTAAATGTGTTATAGGCAACTCATGGAGACTTCACAGCAGTCTCTTGCAGATCTGATTGTGCAAACTGGTCATTAAAATCATCGAAAAGGCATTTGATAAGAAAGGTAAGGATGGAAAACAAGGAATAAAGAGGCAAGAGCATGTGAGGTTATGTGCTAGTCTAGCTATGTGATGCAGTAAATCATATAATTTCATATACAAAGACACACATGAAGAGAAAGAGACCTCTATTATCAGTGAAGTACATCACCATTCACTCACGATTATTCTTCAAGAATGCTGCTGTGGTTCTACAATACAGATTCATAATAAACACAACATGTCCATTTTAGAATGTGCCATTCTAGCCTCAACAAGCATACCACAAGGATATAGCATTAGCAATCTATGAAAATTGATTGTTCAGCAACCAATCCCACCAACAGGAATAGGTCAGAATGAAAGAACAAATTTATCATGCTGTTGTTCGCAATAGATGTAATTCCTAAGAAGTATAGGTAATAAAATGTGTATTAAAGAGCAATTTAAGAAATGGAGCAATCAACTTAGAAATATTTATTTGACAATGAATTTAAGGCATGACATGCAGCGCAGCTGTTAAGTAAATCTTGCAAGTACTACAGGTACATCATGCAATTTCTTCTTGCTGCAATTCTAGAAAATAGACTGCAACACATTATCACCAATGAATGTTGTGATTTCTAATCAAAAGATTATGGCAAAAATATAGGTAACATGACTAATGCTGACTTAAACTGCAACAAGCAAAAAAATAATTTGTCCTCGTTCAGCTGGATAGAGAATCACAAGGCAGGAGATATGATCCATATCAGACATCATTAAATCTCCAAAATATTTAAGAAATTAAATCTTCAAACTTCGAGCCAATAACAAGTATAATTATAGATTAGGTTAACCTATTGTCATGCACCTTCAGATTTTAATTTTATATGTAGCTGAAGTTTACTGACTTATTGTTGAGGTATCAAATAAAAAAAAGGTAATTCAACCTTTCAGGCTTAACAAAAGGTTTTTCCTATTCAACCATCTTGTCCAAAGAAATGACTAGAGTTGATACTTCATCTATTCATTTTGGAGAAGAAATAAAGTTAGTTTGCAAGGAGTACGCACATTCAATTGATTTGCAACAAGGAGATGAGGGAAAAAAAGAAAAGAAGAAGATATCTCCAATCAAGCTAGAAAAACAACAAGGATACCTTCTCACCGAGGCAATAAACAAGAAGAATTTAGAACAGAAAATGAATCTTTACATGTTTAAACCTGGAGAAAGCATGCAATAGAGGGTTTTCTAACTTCAATGAATGAACAGCCTACAAAAGGATTATGTTATGTTCATGAAATATGTTTAAGAGCAGAAACGGACTGAAAGTGTCTGCAGTGAGACTGGTGGGTTTCCAACTGCAGCAGCTGATGATATTGTCAGCATGGTTCATGTGTTCAAAATGATCATCACTTTTAGATATTGCTGATCTGCAGGATCCAAATTTGTGTCAGTCAATCAGAAGGAACACTGATTGGAGACTGGAATAATTATCCAACATTTTTTTTGTGGTGATCAAAAGTTCCATCAACACTGGGCATCCAATTCTGCGGCAAGATCAATGTGGAGATTCCTTCCATGAAGAGTTTGGAGGTAGGATAAAAAGATGAATAATTTGTCCTTATATTTTCAAGAATTTCTTTTTAGTTTTTTCTTTTCTAATTTGGTAGATTGCCATCCCCAAGTCCCATTTTAAGTCAATGTCAAGTAGGAAAGTAATGTAGCAAATTGGAACTGTACTTCAAAATAGTTTTAATGCCTTCTTATATAGGAGTTCGATTTTTGGTTATGAACTTGCACAAGGGGCTAGATATAGAAACAAATCTATAAAAGAGATGAGTTTCTTATTGCAATCAACCAATCAGCATTAGCAGAGATTAGATCAATCAAGTTTTCTTTGTTGTTGAATATTCAGGTCTGTCAGGATCCAAGAAAAATCTCTACTGGAGTAATTAATTCTTAGCATTGAGAGAGTTTTGATAGGATGGATTCTACGCATTCTGGGGTAAGAATTCTCCTACATCTCACCCATAAAAGTTAGTAACATTTAAAGCTTTCAAGTCTGAGGTTCAAGATATAGGGAGGAAAATATTCAAGAGCAGCAGAGATATTTTTTTCTGCTTCAGTAATTCTAGTAGCCCATTAATTGATGTTATTACCCTATATGATATAGGACATCAAGTAGAGACTTCATATTCTACAATTGTTCTTGAGAGACCTAAGTCTTTCTTTGTGAGAGAAAATTCAGGAAGTCTGAAATTTGATTATGCTACCATGAGTTGGAGATCAAATTTTATCCCACATCACGCTTGTTATAAATAAACCAAATGTTAATATGAGGCATGAGACTAATAGGATAAGTGCCACTTAAATATCGAATAACTCAAATGAAAGAAGGATTAAAATCAAATGCACACAGAGTATGCTAATTTCATTTTCATTGTGAAAACAAAGGATACTGAACTAACCACTTCAGCAATCACGGTCATTTAGATGGATGATTTAATCTCATGTACTGGTGCAATCAAAGGTCATTTAGTTAGGTATGTTGCATGGCTCCATATATTAGTCAACAGAAGTCTAGCTGGATATTATATGAGCATGGCACAAATAATAAATGTTAAGGTTGATATGTGCTGCTACTAAGGATTTAGTATTGCTGACAGAGGGTGTGCTAGATGCAGGACTGGAAATGGGCCAGGGTACATCCCTAACCAAGGTCGGTCTGAAATTTTTTTGGGGCTTTGGGCCGGCCATAGGCCTAAAAATTTTTGGAAACCCAGGCTCGAGCCAGCCCGAACCAAATTGGGCCAGCTCAAATTATCCATCTGGGCCAAAAATTAGGCTGGCCCGAATCCAATTAAAAATATGTGGCAAATGATTACAAAAATGAATTATTTCAATAGGCAAGAAATGCCGATATATTTAAGAGGAAAAGATATTTCATGGATGGTGTTAGCCCATCAGTACACATTAAATCCAAACAACTTGCACAAAGAGCAAGAATGTTAAGCAGAAAGATTAAGAGAAAAAATGGCAGATAAGCAAGAACTTTTCAGGTTGGGTTTGAACCTAAATTCGGGCTCTATTTTGGACCTTGTTCCGGCTTGGGCTCAAGCCGGGCCAATGATATTTATATCCAAGCCCGGTCAGAAAAATAAATGGACTCTACATTTAAGCCTAAACCTGGCTTAAAATCTTTCAAACCTAGCCCATAGCCAGATAGATAGTGGATGGCACAGCACAACACTTGCCATGTTGACACACCGGCTGACTTATGCTGAAATAAAAATCCTAAAAATGACTTAAAAATTTTACTAAAAATTAAATTAAAAATTATAAGAAAAGGATTTAATGGCTGCCATGCCGACCTTGGGCACTAGCAATAAAACAAGGAAGTTTATTATCAAAAGTGAATAAACTACAGCAAGCTAGTAATTGACCAAACAAGTTAGGTTGCTAGAAATTATGAGACTCCGTGTCAATTACAATTGCGATAGTCTATTGTACTAATCCTTCCTTATATCTAGGCCCAATTGTTTTATCCTTTGTAGGTGTTTGATTTCCTCAACAGCTGTATGTTCAACATCTAGGAAGTAAGTATAAATGTCGTTTGATCATTGAATCCATATGGTAGAGCAAAGCTGGGATCAAAACAAATGCTTTTTGAGGTTTTTGGTTGAATGCCAAAACCTACACCCAAAATTATGTAAATCGAGAATCACTTCAAAAAATTGCATAATAAGGACATAGCACTATATCTATATGTATTCATCAATGCTCTTTCTCAGCATAATTCTCGATATGGTGCGTATCCAATCGATATGCCCTTATATCTCGATATTTCAAACCTTGCAACTAAGTGTTTGAATTAGTCAATACAAACTATTTCATATTGTTTAAGTATTTAGATTAACTTTTTCAATTTATGAATGCTCCTTATAGACTTCTTGTTAATGGTCTGACAGGCCACCTATAAAGTAGATGACGAAGGTAGCACCTAGAACTTTTTGAACAAAAGGTGATGAACTACAAATATAAGGTACCCCCATATACCAAGTACAAGAGAGGATCGCGATGTAAGAGGCAAGTACATTGCTTCGATCACGTTTGTTTGGGGGAGACTGTAACTCTTCTGGTCTTGGTAGTTGGTTCTTAACTTCGGTGGAGAAATTGAGTTTGAGGAGCGTTGAGGGCGGCATAATTTGGAACCTTCCGGAGGAGGCTTCTTTGTGCCCCTCTGTCGGGGTTCCTTGGTCCTTGGAGTCATACTCGAAGAGGGAGTCCTCGTTTGCCCTGGGTGGTTGTGAGCTTGGCCGAACTTCATCTTACCTCGTGTGAAATCTTTTAGGGGCTTCCTTGGTGACATACTCGAGCAGAGTTCGCCTTGCGTGCGACGAACTTCATTTCGATGACGAGCTTCGAGGCAGAGTTCGGCCTCACTTGTGCCGAACTTCATTCCGCTTTCCCGCGAGATCCTCTGCGGGAGAACTTTCTGTTGCCTTTGTCCGAACTTTCTTGAGGATGAGCTTGAGGGGAGCTCGACTTTCTCTGCCGGACTCATTCCGCTTTCCCCGCGAGACCCTCCGCGGAGAACTTCCTACTACTTTGTCTGAACTTTCTGACGACGAGCTTGAGATGGAGCTCGGCTTAGCTTCCCAGACTTCATTCCGCCTCTTGCAAAACCCCTCTCGGGATGTTCAGCCCCTTTGTCGAGCTTAACTTAGAGTCAGGGAGTCTTCGTTTGTCCTGGGGCGGTCGTGAGTGCGGTCGAACTTCATCTCACCTCCTGTGAAATCTTTGTAGGGGTCTTCCCTGGTGATAATCTCGAGTGGGAGTTGTTTGCACCGAACTTCATTCCGATGATGAGGTTTGAGGGGAGAGTTCGGCCTCACTTGCACCGAACTTCATTCGACGGGAGAACTTCGTTCCGCCCTTGCTTGCACTGAATTTCCTACTTCTTTTGTCCAGACTTCCTTGACAATGAGCTCAAGGGTGAGCTCGGCTTTCCTTGAGCTGCGAACTTCATTCCACTTTCCGCGAAGTTCGTGGAGACTTTTTGCCACTTCGTCGGAACTTCCTTGGTGAGAGCTTCGAGGGGAGCTTGTTTTCTTTGTAGCCGAACTCATTCATGCCTCCCTTGGAT